>JBAIZL010000003.1:99974004-100034004 GCA_036971475.1 Prosapia bicincta | reverse complement strand
AAAAAAGCTTTTGCCCCAAAAATACGAGGCTGAAGAAGTCGTAAGACGAAAACGTTTCCTCCAAGTGTAAGTTAACAATTAACAACTTTTAGTTAACAAATGTCTGGTCGCAAGTAATAGCAAAAGTGTAATTTGTAAAATAGATGTGTTAGAGTGTCATTACAAGCTGAAGATTTTCTCCATGCATAACACACAGTCAGGACTGCCATAAGAAATCGTCATATATAATAAAATAATGTTCACCATTTTCCCCTTTAACATTTTTTACACGTCAGAGAGTGTTTTGAAGTTTACTACTTTTATGTAGATTTAGTCTTATCATGACTATGAGACTTCCTGCATTATTTTCAATTCATAACTACCATCTTTCATAATCTGTCAAATTTAACTATCTGATGAACATACACAATATCAAGAGCACAGTGGTACAATATATTACAATGAAAATATTGGAAAGAACCCCAACACCACAAAAATAGTCAAAAATAACAAATAAAACAAGTTACTTAAGATTAAAGCCTTATGTACATTTCGATGACCATGTCATCATCATCAGAGGGTCTTTTGTAACTTTTTGTGTGCTAGATTGTATTTTGTAATCTAGTTTGTAACTTCTTGTGTGCTAGATTGTATTTTGTAATTAAGACCCTCTGATGATGGTATGGTCATCGAAATGTACATAAGGGTTTAATCTTAAGTAACTTGTTTTATTTGTTATTTTTGATTATTTTTGTGGTATTGGGGTTCTTTCCAATATTTTCATTGTAATATCTCATGAACATTCAAAATTATTATAATAACTGCATCTTTAAGTAATTTACAAATTCTTCAACCTAACATTGATTTTCTTTTAGATCCATTCTAATCCTCTGAATATCTTTATTTATTTTGCCTTCTGACATTGTTATTTAGTAATTTAATATTACTGTCATATTTGTAACTAGAAATAACCAGCAATATTTAACTAAATTTAAAAACATAATGTTTTTATAGTTATATATTAAAACTTACAGTTTTTGTGTTGTACATCTTGAGGTTTTCTGTAGAAATTACACTTTTTTGTATTATCTTGGCAAACAAACCACTACTTACTGATTTTATTCAGCAGACATGTTTCATGCTAGGTCAATGCATTAATCAATGCTGTGAATTACTGACAAGACTGTGTTTTGTTGGCGTGAGTCTGTGGTGTATTTCTGTTCTGTGGTGTGCTATTATTCATATTGTATTGTATTATATTCATGACTACAATGTTGAAAAAATAATTTATTGAAATGATGTTCTTTATACATAATACTCTGTATGTATTCTATGCTACTATATAAACAAAATAATTCATTAACATCACTTGGTAACATTTGTGTGTAATCCATTCAATTTTATACAATTTTGATATATTGTAAATTTTTTTTTCAGAATGAATCGGTGAGGAATAAAACAAAGACTCAAAATACCAAAGTAAGTACTAATTATTCAGTACTCATTTTTATCAACACTCTAACAAAAACAACAATTTAAAAAATGTTATAGAAAACATCTAGTATCAGATTTGATTGTTTATATCAGACAACTTTATTTTTTTTGGAAATGGACGCAAATGGTTGGAAATTAGAGTTGTATATAAACAAAATATACTGCAGTCAGGTTTTAACTATCAGAATATGGAGAATACACTGAAAAAAATTATCATTTGTATAGCAGAGAACATGATGCAGGGTACAGATATGAAGTGGTGCATGGCGGGTGTTTTTAGTGGAACAATTCTTCAGTTATGATAACAATTACTTAATGTTATGTTTTTGCGGTGACAGTACAACTCTACATAAATACTGTAGTACTTGTACTTTATATGTAATTTTTTAAGTTACTGTATACATTTAAAAATTACCTACAGTACTATAATAGCATACACATGATTATACATAAGTATGTGTATTTTAAAATTTATTCTGCCTTTAATTTTAATTTTTTTGTTGAATACATAGTACAATATGTAGAACAACTCTTTAGAATAACCAACTGGTTGTTTTACTACCGTAAGAAGATATATAATGTAGCTTCTACAGAATAGAACTGTAGGCTCTAAAATGTAAACTGTAGCTTTATATTTAATGTAATATACAGTAGAGTCTCGATAATTCGAGGTATAGATTAAATTTTATGAGCTGGCACTTGGGTCTTGGTTAGAAATTGTGTATTCATCATCTATAAAACATCAAGCACTGTCGTCATCTCTAATTGGGGCCATAAATTGTGGTCTACCAGTCCCAACCCTTAGATAATCCTATTAGCACACTTCCGTGAACAGTATATTTTCATTTTTTGGTATTTTTACTATGCATTAAACAGTATTAATAAGTAACAAAATAATAAGTCAACCCTATGAGTTACTGGAAGTCCAAGGGCTGATGTTTTTGAAAATGCCTCTCGACAAGGCCTGCAGCCTTCAAGTGACAGCTTATAAAGTTTTACCTATAGATGGGACTGAGACCCCCTTGAATTACCGAAAACTCAGATTACACGGAAATACGTTCCAATAAATTCAAAAAATTGGACATTTAATGAACCCTAATGCTATAATTAAAAACGCATTAAATAAGTTTATAGAACTTTATATGTCAATCTATTGGAAGCCCAACTTTTTTCCTTTGCATACCTTATGACTATAAACATTTCTTGGAAGCCCGACTCTTTTTCTTTGCTTTTATTATTGATATAAGCATTTCTTGGAAGCCCGATTAATTTCCTTTGTATACCGTATGGTTATAAACATTTTTTGGAAGGCTGACTCATAATTTTCTTTCAAATAGATAGAATAGGCTCAAATAGAAATAAGATCAAATTTAACAGAAGCTTCAAAAATTGGGATTCGAATTTTCAAGACTCTACTGCATATATTTAATTATCAAAATAATTTGATTATCTGAACACTACCCAGTCCCAATTAGTTTCAATAATCTTTATAAAATATTAACGTAGTAGTAGATTTAAATAATGTAGGATGTTGGTAAAGAACATAATTATAGAAAGTTAATAGAAGTATATTATATGTAAGAAATAAATGTTACAATTATATTAAATAATATCAATCTGTACAATTTTTTTAAAGTAGTGTCTAATTGATATTATGTTCATGTTACATTAGGTTTGAGCTATTCAGGCATAGGCTATTATTCTCCTGTTTTATAAAAGGGCATTTGCCGAAAGTTTCGTATCTTGTCTTCTATCTCTCCTTGTCAATTTTGTTGCGGTTTACTATTTTTTTATGAGTCTTAATCCACTTTAGGATTGGGTCAGCAAGTAACAACAATTTATTAGTGGGGGTTATAAGGACTACCCCAGGTAGTCATGAATGTCCTCATTGTTTGATTGATTTTTTTGTATCAAGAGAGTTTATTTTCTAATATGTAGCACAAGGTTGTGCTTTCTAAGGGCTATTTATTGATTCTTGTAACTTACAGCAAAAATAAAGAAAGATATTTATGGGCCATTGCTCTTCTATCAGACATCTAAATATAATAGAATGCTTCAGCTGTTTTTATCTCAACTGGAGTGCTTCAAACTTGATCACACTAAAATAAAATTTTTAATTTAATAACTATTTAATGTAAATATGTAAATATTTTTTATAATTAGTGTATTCTTGTGTACATATGAAATAAGAGTGGGACCGTAGAATCTAAAACAAACTTCAAACCGTAATTAACTTTTAATTTGTTTTTACTAATTATGATTCCACTTAATAAGCAGTTAACAAATAATAAACTAACTAAGGTACAAAATAACGAATAAAAAAATTGCAGCCATAAAACAAATAAAATATTTAGTGCTTTATAAGTGAGAATATTTTTGTAGCGAAATATAACTCAATTGACAAAAGGAATTAATTCGTACTCACTAGTGACTGCGGAATGCATGAAGTTAGATCAGCAGTGGGTTAAAATCAGTCTGATTGTCAAGAAAGTTTGTGATTGTAAGGCTTATTCTCAAACTCCATTTTCACTGGAAACTGTCTGCTCTGCACTTGAGATGTTACCCTCATCAACACCTTTCGCCATCAAGTAAAGAACATCAAGTAAATGTTCAAGATAAGCTTTTTAATCTCCAAATTTCATAAGTGAATTTGTGACTTTTATAATAGATTTTACACTGCCGTTTTACAATTTATTAAAATAGGCTAAAATGTTTTTGTCTGCTACATCCAATGACCAAAATCTTGATCTAGGTATACTCATTCCTAACACCTATGCGAAAGGAATTTCAAGTAAGATGTAAAATATTTTCAATATGTACAACAAAACCTGAAAACATGAGGTTTGATTTTATATCTTTAATCATGTGATATTAAAAAAAAAACACATGTATATCGAAACAAACATGTTTCTGCTGGTTTACATATTAAGATGTTGAGTATCATATTAACTTTTGTTGATGCATTTTGAAGCACCTTCATCATTCATAACTTTTTACGTACCCATGTATGTGGTATGGGTAAGTGATGGATGAATAATAAAGTGTCATTCTTCTAAGTAATCCAGCTATTGCTAGATTGTTTTTCAAACATTGCTAACTCCATCCTTTAATTTTGCATTACATTTTATAGTAAACTAGCTTGGTGCACAGACTTTCACCACGTACCCTGTCATTTCTTCAAGTGTGCTTGATGGTCATTCTGAAACAATGTAAATCCTCAAGATCCAGTTTTCCAGCAAGGGTTTTCCTACAGGGCCACTGTAAGCTCGGGGACCAGTGATCACCCCATCCAGATGTCTGCATGGCAGTTCCACACTATCCTCTGAAGTGGCCTTCCTAGCCTCTCTTATAACACCGTTGAGTTTTCTGGGATTTGTCACACTATCAAAGCACAACAAACAAGTTTAGTCAAAGTAATGTATCTCTCTGTCATGTACTCAAAAATTGTGCGAGCATTGTCAATCGCCTTTCTAAGTAGAAGGTTTATATGACCTACATATTTTGAACCAGGCTCTTGTATGACTAACAGATGGTCTTCTTGGTGTACTTACCTTTGCTTTCTACCATTTCTACTTGTCTCAATGTATAACATTTGGTCGATTATCCCATCAAAGATCAATGCTTGCAATCATTGCTATTCTTTGCTACTTTAATCACTACTTGTTTATTTCTCCTGCATCACAAGTATTTTAAATATTAATGTATTACTGTTAATTCTATTTATTAATGCAAATTGTTAAAGATATAGGCCATTTGCACAGTCTGAGGATATGAACATATGGCTTTCATATTTTTGTCTAGCTTCTTGTACTTCTGAAACAACTTTAAGCACATGTGCTTTTATTTTATGCTTAGGTTTTATTGAAAAATTATGTTTTAAAAAACGATTTTTTTGAAAAAAATTCAAACTTTAAACCTTTTGCGTAGTCTAAAGATATAATATCTTCATGCTAATATTTTATATAGTACTTAGTGAACTGAAAATGCAACTTTTTTTTCTTTACTGCATTTCGTTCTGACAATTTTGACTTTTTTCGGCCCACCCTACCATAGAACCTTTTAGGTGTATTTAAAAGACGTCAAATTCTTAAAAATAAAGTTTAAAAACGAAATACAAAGTTATTTGAGTATATGTACACAATATAGTTGCAAAAAGTCATATACAGCAATTTTAGTTCTAACAACAATGTAATAATATAAGTATTACAACATTAAATCAAATAAATTAATCACATAAATCTGAAAGTACCAAAAGACATATAATAAATTTTTTTAAACCTGGTTACATGCAGAACAAACTAAATAGCTGGAGTCATAAAATCACTGAGTTATGATTCTTAGAATGTCAACCACTAAAATACTTAAGATTATACTTTGGCACAAATATCACATCTAAAAGGGCCTCCCACATTCCCAGTACATTCTTCATGCCACTACATATTGCACTTGTTACACGTGATCCACTCTTTAACTGGAGGAGACCTGTTTTATTCCTTGCAACCTGGACAGTAAAAAGCGTCTTCATATTAAAAACAAATGCCATATAGTAAATTAATTGAAGTATATAGTAAATTACACATAATATATGGTATGACTGCAGATATCAACTCGTGTAGTCTTGCCCCAACCAAGGTTCACTATATATAAAACTAAAGTAGTTTTAAATTTTTACACTGAACTTTATTATATGCTCTAGAAATGAAATTACTTTACTTTTAATGTACTTATACAAACATTATCACTTTCCATAAAATATCACAACGCATATAGGCATACATAACTAAATTATTTTAAGAAGATTGAAACTAATTAAGGTTGAATAACAATTTCTTACTTGAATTGAAGTTTAAGAAGCTGGTGTAGTCTACCCACTATGATGACCTTCATCAAGACTGTTGGAACTGCTAGGGGTATAGTCATACCAACTTTGTTACAAATAAACTAAAAAATTATAGTGCGTAGTCTTTACCCTACCTTACTCTCTTTACATAGAGAGTGCTAATTTTATTAAAGGTTATACTTTGAAAGGTGTAAAAGTGGAGTAATTCAAGCTCAAAATAGAAACAAATAATGTAAATTTAACTTTTCATCTACTGATACTCTTTGTTTTATTCCAGACAAAAACTAGTGAAAAAGGTTCAACAAAGCGGAAATCAGTTGAAGAATTGGTACGTTGTTATTTGTACAATAATTACTTCACAACAATAATTAATTCATTCACAGTTCTTGAACGATGTATCGAATTAGTTCACTATTGTTTTCTTCACATATTTTGTGATATTTTATCATGGAAAGAATAATAATCAAGAAAAAAAGAGAAATGGGTAATAGTAGATGAGAATTGGCTTCATTGTCAGCAGCATTGAGTAAAGATATATGTAAACAAAATTACATTTAATTGAAAAGTTTGTATATTGACTCAGAGGTCAATTCCATAAATAGTGTTATTCTAACAATAATCTTCTATTGATACACTTTATGTAAAAAAATTAAAACTTTAAAACTAGTAGCTTCTGTATTGTACATCTTGAGGTTTTCCTCATAATATCTGTTTTGGTATCAACTTGGCAATACACCAACAGAACACACCTGAGCAACAGTTTTGTTTGTGATTCACTGAGCTAGTGTAAAACGAGCCTGCTGAAAAAAAAATCACTAAGTAGTGTTTTTTAGCCAAGTTAATATCAAAACTGTAAAAAACTTAAGTTTTACACTAAAAAATTGAGAACTAGTATTCTCTCCAAACAAACACACAAAAATCACATGTTATAAAAATAACACCTATAGAGAAAGACTGAGAGAGAAATACTGACAGAATCTATTTGAGACAGTCTTTCATAGGTCTTTTACTGACAGATAAGGAGTATACTTCTTATACATATAATCATTATAATTATGTATAATAACTGTTTTAGTTACACCTCTTGTACCGCTGCATCTCTTATAACAGTTATTTATTTCATGACTTAATAAATAGTAGCTTTTATTTGCATACATGTTACAGTTTGCTTCATACTTTGACCACGACAACAGCCTTTTAATGCCATGCACACAGCATCCTACTCCCACAAAATGGAAACCATCTACTTTATCACCTGATGATTCATCTGTGAGTATTAAAAATCTTTTCATTTACTTAAATTTAAAAATATTTATTTTCAATGCAAATTTTCTAATACAAATATGTATTGTGCTTGCATTGCTACATAATAATAGTAATTATAGTAGGCAACCTAGTAATGGCCCATTTTATTATTATATAGAATATCATGTTTGTTACTATAGGGCATTACTGTGTATGAATATTATATGTTAGACTGCACTGAGGGAAAACATTTCAGAATATGCAGTTACATTTAGTGGGGTATATAATTTCATTTTATGTTTGCAATACTTTTTCTCTTGCAATAATTTAGTCCAACAATTATTACCACTATCACATTTTTCCTACAGTTGAAGTGTTTTGGAAATACTTATGTATGCTTTATTACTAAATTAAACTGATATATGATAAATCTGTAGTGATCTGGAAATGACGGCAAAACATTGTACTTTTTAATTTTTGGGTAGGTCTGAAAACGTTCTTAGATGTTAAGGAATAACCATAGGTGGGTTGATCGACTGACTGAAATTTGTGAGGTTAGATTCTCAATGTAGATTAAACTGAAGGGGTTTTAGCTCCCTAATTGTACCTTTTTATTGGACAGATGAACTGAACTACAAAACTTGCTCTTGTGTTATTACTCCAATTATCGGATAAAGGTTTTATTTTGACATTTTTATCTTCATTTCACAAGAATATCACTATTGAAGATTATGTAATCAGTGGCTTTTCTTCTTCCCAAAGATTGAGAACCACGATTATTTCACAATTCTATTATCAGGACCTATACTACTATGCTAGCTGTTTTGTGGAATTTTACCTAAGAAGCTGACTAAAAATAAAATCTACATTAGAAGTTAGGCTAACACTGTTATGAGAGAGGATCTTTGCTACTGTAAACATCTTAATTTCCTATCTAATGAGTTAAAAAAATTTCAAAATTTGGAAGGTTAAAAAACTGTCAAATTATTATAAAAACAATTTTATGCTTGTGAATATATTTGTTACCCTATTTTCACCCAAGATAGCAACAGAGTTCAAGGCAATCAATCCTTTCTTGATTGAAACCTTTAAACTAGTTATTTATTTCTGATTAAGTCCAAAAAACCATGTAATGATGTTCTACTTGATACCACTGTCACATACTATTTCTGTGTAACCGATAGAGGTGCAGTCTCAGTCATTATCTTTTTGCCCATTAGCAAATGATCCTTTTCTTTACAAAGTCATGAGGATGAAAACTGCCTGTTTTCAACATATACAGATTGTTAGGACACTCATCTTTGATGTATTTTCAAACATTAATCTACAAAATTGCTGTTTTGATTTGGTGATAATTTGTTTCCAGTTCTTTCATCTAACTTATATAAGAAGCAATATGTTATATACTTAGTTTAGTCATGTGATAATACCTATTCATCAACCATTCCAGCCATGTAGCTGTAAAGCCTTTTTGTACAACAATATAAACAATTTGATTTCTTTATGAAAGAAAGTTAAACAAATTATTCAACATTGATGCTCGAATAGTCAATGGTTTCAAGTAAATCCTGGAAGTTTTGTTTCATTTCTGAAATTGTTTCACCAAATAGACATAACCATAAGTTAAGATTCTATAAGAATCTAATCATGACATCCTAAATTGTAATGATGGCAAAAGTTTCTATATGACACACTGACATTGATTTAGTGGAATCCATTTAATGGAAATGTACATAGCACACCGATTTCTTTCATTACTCACTGATAACAACACAACCATTTTAATATAAACTTAAATATTTTATATATATGTGAATCACTATATGTAAAATGTAGTACTTCATAAATTATCACCTCATTTTTTAGTGGAAATCATAACTAAATAGGCCTAATCATTTTTTAAAATAATTAAATTACCTGTAAACATTAGCAGTAGCAGTTAAATTAGATGCAAAAGACAGGTGCAAAAAATATAATCTTAAAAATTATGTGAAAAAGTCCTCTTTATCCCTGAAAAGGAAGTTTTTAATGTAGCGGATGTATAAATTACATATTTTAATGAATTTTTAACCCGGTAATATTTTAATAACAATTTGTTTAAAAAGGTACATAGTTATTTATTATGAAATCTGCAATATTTCATTGGCGTTTTTGCAATATATATTTTGTATTATTTAGAGATACTAAGACATAGAAAAGATTTTCTGTTGAAATAAAGTTTCTTTTAACATTTATTTGTGGTACATATTTACAAAATAATCATGCATTGGTTTCTTTAAATATTTCTTGTAACAATATTTTTTAATTGTAGAATGTTTTATGTGTTTGGTTATTTTGTTCTTAGCTTCATTTAAGTTGTTATTTTCCAGATTTAGTTTCATAAAATTAATATTTATGACTAAACACTTTTAAATGTTTTAAAACATTTAAAAGTGCTTAGTGATTACTAGTAGCTCACGTGAAGATGGAATCAACAAATGTTAATATTTATGATCGATACATTTTAAAATGCATCCAAGATTTAGTCATTAAGTGCATGGAGAAATATGTGAGCATTATGTGCTTTATTTAGTTTATATGCTAGTTATATTACTACTTAGCAATAAGTATTTTGTTTAATAATTCATAATAGTTCAGGGAAATAGGAATAGTTAATGGCATCTTCAACACAACAGCTGCCAATATTGAGCTGAAAGATACCCACAAAAAGCTTCATGAGATACACTACATAGCCTGAAGATGACTGTGCCTTGTGTAATAGGGAAGGTGGGTTCTATTGGATCTTACTTTTTTCAACAAATTAAGGAACCCATTACTGTAAGAGCTGAGCATTACAATTAGATGATATATTTGTTGTAATTCCTGTGTTACAATACAGGAGAATTACTTTACTGTAGTCTGTTTCCAGGCCAGATTATTTTAAGGTTCGGCAATATTCCTAGCTTCTGACTTTTATAGTTGTAATTTTTCTCTCCGGGGTGCTTAAAATCACATATACTCGTATGGGACAATAAACAACTGTGTACATTAAGGTAACTAAAGAAACCAATCTATCTTCACAATATGCAGATTGTTGTAAACAAGTGGTCAGTTACTAACAAAGGATGTAACAGTGTATTGCTGAGAACGGATATCACTTGTCAGACATTATTTTTTGCACATTACTTTTTACATATCCAATGATATACCACTTTTTTAGTGAATATTTGATTTTTCATGAATGTTTCAAAAAACATCCAATTCCTGTGAGGGGTTCTGTATATATATATATTATTTGTTTATTTGTGTATGTTAGCAAAAACAAGTAAAATTCTTGTTAGTATGAGTTGAATTATAAATGCAATGAAATGGTGTTTCTGTAACTATATATATGTGTGTGTGTGTGTGTGCGTGTGTGTGTCTGTGTGCCTGTGCTTGTGCGTGTGTGTTTAAATATGTAAATTCTTCAATGCACATTCTTTTTAATTACAAAAAAATTGTTCACTCTTTATGTAATAAATTATTATTTTTTCCTAAAAAACTTAGAAAATTAGCAATCTCTAAACTCCTAAGAACTGTCAATGCATTGCTTTTAATTAACCATAGTAATCTTCCCTACAAAATGTACTGCAGCATTGTCTTAAAGTGTTTTTATTGTCAGTTATTTTCACCAACATCTCAATCCCTTTTTTTAAAAAATTCCATCAATAGTCTATCTTCAGTATAAATAGAAATTATTGGACATAATCCGAGTTTTACAATATATCAAATTAAACAATATTAAAAAATCTGCAAATATTTACCAACAGCAAAATTTGCCTCAACTCAGCACCAGTCATCTAACCAGAAAAATAATAAACAAAATTACAAGGAGCCTGTAATACAATAAAATACAATTGTAAGCTTTCTTCTTGTAACCCTTGTTCCATGATCCGATGGATCCTACCACTAGGGGATTAAGGCTCACTTTATAACGCTGTAACTTGAGCTCCTCTGCTACATGTGAATATTTTTGTAGTTTGGCACTACATGCCACGACCAGGGACTGGGCAACACCCAGATCAACGATTGAAATCTAATTTGCCCCCTTGTTCATCATTACCAAGTCAAAATTTACATCACTCTTGGCACCGTTTTTTTTAACATTAACATCATTTGTTCGCCATGGTACTGTTTTTGATAGGGGTACCAAAATTACATCCCGGCGATCTTGATAAGCCATGCTGTGCTTTAAGTCCTTAAGCACATGCGGGAGCATCTCAGGTGCATATGATATCGCCTACACCATCTATCACCCGTTTTCTGGAACCGCTAAGGGCCAGAACATTAGGTACCAGAACATCTATATGAAACTCCTGCAATATAGAACTACAATGCCATATTACACCAGGTAGCATACCTTGTGACAGACTAATCTAACACAATACCTCCACCATCTCTACTGAATAGCCCATCAAGTCTCCTCGATAGGTAGCTAGCAAGGTCTTCTAAAGTGGAGGCCACTCAATTCGATATGAACAACACTGCTTAAAAGAGATCTCGCCAAATCCCTAACAACTTGATTTTGACAGTGGACCAGTGGTATGATTGTGGCCACATCCCCCTGGTCCACCAGAGGAAGAATGTCAGCTATATTTTTGTTGCTCTGGAGGAATCTAATTATTGTTAGGGAAATTTTGATATTTTGGTTCAATCCAGTGCAAGTATCGATGTAAATAGTCATTTTCTTTTAGTTGTAAGCAAGAATTAACAAGTGTTTACTTTGTAACACAGTATTTCTTGTGATGGTCTTCCAGCCAGTGTTCCATCTCATGTACAGAAGAAACCAGTATCATATGTAAATGGTGCACCCAAGTTATAACAATGTAAGTGTCAATTACAGTTTCCTACCAAACCTGTCAGGATAGAAAATGACATGGCTTTTTAAAATTCTATACTCTATGCATGTCTCTCAGCATTATTATTCAAATATTCAGTTTTAATTTCATAATCTTATCAAATAATAATTTGATGTGTGAATGTGCAATAGTTTTAGCATAACAGAAGGTTATTTTTCAAAACTCCCTTAAAATACTTTGCTTAATGTGAATTATAGTGGCTCTCTTATTACATCAACCAATATTGATTTTAATAAACAATTTAAATAAATACGTCTATACTACAAATAACTTTTTCATTTATTCAGTACCTAATTGCACAGCAATCATGCTCGGAGGTAATTTACAAAACAAACTACCCTTTTCAACTAAGTAGTAAAGTAAATTTAAAGTAAATTTGTAAATTGCCTCTGAGGATGATTGCTGTGCAATTGAAATATACATAAGTTATTAAATAAATGAAACAAATATTTCCGGTATAGAGGTTTTATTTATTTTAATGAAACATTAACCCATAGTTAATTTGTACAGTTTTTGAATAAGCAAGTTTGGACCTGTAAACCAATCTATATTTTTCTTATTTCAACATGAATTTCATAATATCTTATTAATTAAATGCTCTTTTGTTTTCAATTTTTATAGTCATTTTGGGAAATATATTATTTCATTAAAGTTTGATGTTATACGGAGTTTAAACTTTCAAATAGCTCTAAAAAGTATTAATTTTCATATTATTTTCACTTAAGCTATTAGTTTTTCACTAAAACCGCTTGAACATAAAAGAGTATGTTACACTTGCCTATAGTACAACTTTTTTTTATTATTGAGGATGGCTGTTTCAGGAGATGTGTCCTATTGTCAACTTAGACTGTCCTGAAACGGCCGTCCTCAATAATAAAAAAAATGAGTGGTACTATAGGCAAGCATAACATACTATTATGTTATAAAGTGTTTTTAGCTTTAATTGTCCTTAATAAAAAATTGTTCAGCTATCAAAATGTAAAGGATTTTGTAATCATATAAAAGTTTGAAATTAACAAATAAAAGACTTGAGAAACCTATAATTTAAGTGATATTGTAGTTGGTAAATGATATTATAGTAAGTGATATTTTTGTAAAATTTAGAAATTTTTCACAAAAATGTAATCTTATTTCTCTACAACATTGTTAAAAATAAAACAAAAGATCATTTTTTTTAGTAGTAGGTCAACAAATATTTTATCCACATACAAAAATGTTTTCTAAAATCCTGTCATTTAGGCAACATGATGAGCATTTTCTTTCTTCACTTCCCATTTACTATCATATTAAAATATTATAACAATCTAAACTAATCGTCAGTGGTTTTAATGTCCCTGCTAAATGGATATTGCTGTTACAGTTTGAAGAATACAGAGATGAAATAGAAGACATAACAGCTTATCCTGGTTTCATGTATTGGACTAGACCACCAACTAAACCCCCACGCACACATAAAAGATATACAAAGCCAACTGTTAAACAAACTGTAAGTACTTTGTACAAAGGCATGCTTGACTTGTTTCATTTTACTTCTTTTTCTGAATGCCTCGCCTTTCTTACAACATTCTTTCAAGAAAGTAATTTTTACTCTATCTATTTAAGTGTATTGTTTACATCACACTAATTTTTGAAAAATTTAAATTCTTAAAATATATACTTTTTTTGTAACAGTTGAGTGGATTCAGAAGATGCCATATTACAGTAAAATATGTTTGGAAGTATGACTTCAGTCAAGCTTGAACAATATTTTGGCAATTTTTCTTAGATTAATTTTTGTTGGAAATTATTGTTAGATGTAAGTTTTCATTTGCATTTATTCCAACTATAAACCAAATTTTTATATTATTACAAATAAATGCTGACCTGAGAGATGACATAGGTTTTCTAGGTTGTTTTTTAATTTTTTCTAATAATAATAAATAAATAGCTTGTATGTGAATAAACTCTTTCTTTCAGTTAGTTATTTTTATAACTATGAAATATTTGATTATATTTTGTTTATTAGAACAAAATTATTGTATATTTCATGCATTTTAAACATCTACTTAAATTAAATAATTTAACACTTTTATTCAAACGATTGTTGAATTTGTAGATTTTTTATGGAAATTTAGTGAAACTATTATATGAGGTCCTTAATTGAGTTTTTTTCACTAAACACTTTTAAATGTTTTAAACTTGCCTATAGTAGCACTTACTTTGCTTGTTGAGGGCGGCCGTTTCGGGAGATGTGTCCCTTTGTCAACTCAGACCGTAACTCCAGTCTATGGTGTCTCAAACGGCCGTCCTCAACAAGCAAAGTAAGTGCTACTATAGGCAAGTTTAAAACATTTAAAAGTGTTTAGTGATTACTAGTAGCTCACGCGAAGATGGAATCAACAAATGTTGAGTTTTTTTGTGACATTGTTATATATTGAGAAATTTAAGTGGTATAATTTATGACATATTAATGCATATCCATAAATTAATAATTTCATTGCATTTGAAAATAAATGGGTTAATTTATATTTATTTGCTGTAAGTTACACAATTTAATTCCACACACTTTGAATAATAAATTTAAACCTTTGTTTTTAATAATAATAATAATACATTTTAATATTTTATGTAATTTAGTATATGTGCATATATACATATCCTTTGTTTACCAAGTATGTTCAAATAACTTGATTATATGAAATGTTCAAGATTAAATTAAAATGTAAAACTGAATAGTATTTCCTACTGTTAAACATTGTATAATGCATATGTAAACTTTAGTCACTTTCTATTAACCTAAGAAATTTAAACTTTTGTAACTTCTTTTTTACAACTTGTGTAACAACAAATTTTAAAGCTAGTTACTTATGACATATAACATTTGATAAAATTCTGATAAAACACCAATGAAATAGTTGAGTTACAAGATATTTATTATTAGGAACAAAATAACTAAATGCCAAGAAAGAATGTTGTAAGATAAGTCGTTTTCAAAAATTTTAATCATAAAATTTTAATCATAAAATTTTAATAGCAAATCAAGTGTACCTTATACAAAGGAATAATGTTGCATTGAAATATTATAATCCTGCGTCTCTCAGGTCCATTAATTGTGGGGATGAAATAATATCAAGCCCAAATTTATTGTTTGTGTTTTCAGAAAACACTTTATCCCTGGTCAAACCATCTAGATGAGAACCGAGCTATATATATCAGTCTTACAAAACCTCCACCAAGACCTTTAGACCCAATTCAACTTAGGTTTTTAACTCGAGCAACACAAAAATACGTAAGACTTTGATGTCAGAGTATTATTGCATGTAAGGTTGCCTGTGGTGTCTTATATTTACTCTCTATGGTTTGGGCTTTTTTTATACATTTTCATGAACGATACAATGTTTATTTCACGATCAATTTAAATAAAAATATTTTATAATATTAGAGAATTACAATTCTTCATTGTAATAAAATGTTAGCTTACAACATTGTATTTACTCACTTCTGAAATTGTATTTTGAATGTCTAAGAAAAGATATTTTGCAAGACCTCTAATATTGTTCTTCATTTCAAGTGTTTTATACCGTATATGTTCTATTTTGTTAATAATAACATTATAAATTATCTTTTATAATTTAATTGAAAAGATTATTGTTTAATTTTGTTTTAAAACAAACTTCGTGTTAGAAAACTTCCATGAATAGAATATATTTTTTTAATATTTTCTGGCTCTAAAAGTACTATAAAAGAAGATATAAACTCATTTGGAAATGTTATTATAGACAATTTTCAAATGATTTCATTTTTAAATTTTAAAACAAATCGTGTCATTACAGTAACTAGAATCGAGTCTTTCTTCTTAGAAAAGATTTTGTAAACTAAATGACTAACTTTTATTTCATAAAATAACTGATTGTTTCATTATTAGTAGCTTAAAAATTAGTTTCTTGTTTTTAATTTCACCTTGAATGAATTATCTGAATGAAATGACACACGTATGAATACTCATAGTAATAACGTAAAACACAAAAACTAGTTATTTTAAAACTACTTATATTTTATATAATTTTTCACTTTGAAAATAATAAATAGTACTTTGAATAACATACATACACACACACACGCAAATATAAATTAAAATTTAACTTCTTGCAGAGAAGAAGGTTTTGCTTTTGTTTTTAAGACATTTTTGAGAATACATTTACTAGTGGTTCATTTGATTGTTCTTTTATGGTTTTTGTATCTACATTTAGCTTTTGAATTTGTATCTCAATGGTACATTTTACTATTGATAGAAGGAATATAGTAAGTTTAAAATAATATGTAACTTACTGAAAGTATACGAGATGTGTTGAGGCTTATTAATATTTTCTATTTATGTTTAATCACAATTAATTTTTTGGATCGTTCAAATTGATTTTTTTTTAAACCCTTTAAGAAGCCTAGATTTCAAATTTCAACAACATGCTGCAACATTCTAAATTGTCTGAAGTGAATGCAAATTTTATGATGGTGTAAAAATGAAGATTATAAAAGGTATGTTAACCCTAGATTAATTCTTTTTAGTTAATTGTTATTTAGTCATGTTTCATTCATAAAATGTTTACTACATATTTTTCCAATAAAAAAATGGAAGGTTATTATAATTAATATGGAATAAGTATATTAGCACTAAAATTATTATTCACACACTACTCTAATTTAAGCGTAAACATTTTTCAAAAACTCACTAAATTCCCATGACATTAGAAAAGTTTTAGTGGAAACTTACATAAAAGCCATCCATTCATAAAATCTGTAGCAAAATAAATTTGGTAAAAATAGTGCTAGTTGGTAAGGCCTCATACTACAGCTTATGGTCTCTGACGAAAATAAAAAAAGTATAATTAACTAATACTTAACTAAGTGAATACTTAAGGGCTTACTTGCGAAATAATCTTTCCTTTTACGATGCAAAGGCTCTACTAGTAGACTATTTGACTTTAGTGTGACAATTTAATTAAACAGTAACGTTTATTCAAAAAAATTTCATGCCTAACTAAAAAAGTCAAAAAAACTTGTTTATTTATCATATAACTGTACAAATTATTTTGTTTTATCTTCACATTTTAGAATAATCAGTTTTAATATATATGTTAATTTGGTATATTTTTATGTGATATGTGGTCATTCTTATGTTTTTAATAGACTCAAAATCTATTCTTGTATGTGGTTAGCTGTGTATTAATTTAAGTCTGAGAGTTATATATATTATTGGTTTTGTGGTTCTAAATGTATTTTGATTCAGAAATATTTTAATCTAGTGTACTGTGGAAGTGTACAATTTAAAAAAAAAAACAATATTTTGATTGTTTAAAGTTATTCGTCCTTTGGACATGAAAAATATAGGACTGGACTTTCATAGTATGATTGGGAACTTAATCAAAAGTAATTGTGCATACACACAATTAGTTGGCCAATCACTCCACTCTCCAAAACACTGCTAAGAATCCTCTTTTGGAATGATGCTCACCACTCCTGATTCATTTTGCACTATCCCTTCCTCTACTCTAATAACATGATCTTTTGAATGCTTGTTCAGTTTCAAAAAAAAGCCGAAATCTGGAGAGGAGAGAGGTTGATGAATCACTGCAATTCTATATTTCACCAAGAAAATTGAGTTGGATCTTTCTAATACACCTGATTTTGTCGTCCAAATGATTAGTTTTTAGTGCCAGACTGAATCATACAGCCAGCAAAGACACCTGGTTGATATCTCTTTCCACTGCGTTCATGATGCACTATTTCATAAATATTAAGGAATGCACCTTAATGTGCGTTTGTGGTTAATTAATATTATTTTAGGTTATTGCAGATTACCTTCTGGTTTCACTTCATACTTTTCTAGCCTTACGTTTTTGGCTTTAAGTTCAAAATATTTCTATTTTATTAACTTTGTTTTGTATTCAGGTCTTTCCCATAAACTTATGAGTCATTTCCAGCTCTCATAGTTTTCAAATAGCCTAGTTTAGGTTTGGTAGTATTCTGCTTGGTAGTTGTACAAGACAGAGATTTTCTGTCATTTGTAATTTGAAAAATCTAAGTTATGTACACAACTACACAATGGTACGGTATGTGTGTTTTTATTATTATTATTTTTATTACTTGTGTGTAATGGAATATGCACATTATTATTACTCAAGAAAATTATTAGTTTTTTCAGACCAGTTAAGTATCTTTTGGAGCAATAATGACACAGTTTTATCTGAATTGTAAGTATTGTTGTACAGTTTATTACATCTTTATTAAATAATGCATTATATAATTATATTGTTATTATATTTTAATACATTGTAGTATATGTAGATAATTGTATGAATGTGCAAGCTATTCTTAATAGCAACTAGAATCTAACAAAACATATTGTATTCAAAACCCCTAACATGTCATAATAATAGGCCTATATTCCAATATTTTGTCTTTTAATTTACCTTATTAAATAAGTATATTTTTAAAGTTTGAATGAATAATGTCGGTTACGGTGCAACAAAGTTTTGTACTTGATTTTATACATGTTTCAATTACCTAATTTGTGTGGTTGGTTTATACATGAAGAAATCTTTTGATGATGGCAGTATTTGATAACAGGTAAGTATATTTTTTGTTATTTATTTTCTATAGTGAAATATTTTTATTGGAAGATTTGGTGTACACATTTCTTTAGGTTTTTCAATTTTTGTTTATAACACTTCAGTTTAATGTTTATAAGTATACTGATTTTAATCCACTTCTCCTACGAAGTTACTACTACTAAATACTTCAGTACAGTAAGACCCCTGTACTATACAAAAAATAATGGCGTAAGATACATAAACAAAATAGCATAAAGTAATATCTGCTTTAAAAACTTGTTTAATGGTAACACATTACAAAATAAAATTATAAATAACAAAATTAGTACCACTAGAGTGATGCCTATACCTATTCTTACAAATTAGCTACCTGTAATTTACTTGAAATATTATTCATAAACTTATAATTAAATAATAATTACTGTTAATTATTAATTATGATTGATAGTTATAAAAAATCAACCTATAAAAAATTCAATCAACCACAAAAAAATAGTTAATTTTTAAAGTTTTTCATTTTTTTGTTAGAATTTATAGAGTAACTATAAATATTATTTATTAACCACAAAAACTTAAATTATGTTTTTATTTGTTTAAATATAATTACTGTTTTGGTTAATTGGATTTTTTAAATATACGTATATGTACAGGCTAAAATTCTTACACAAAATATCTTACTGAAGTGGAGAATAAGGGCTCAATAATTTTAACAAACACTTTGTTATTGGACAAATTTTACTGTCTTACTATACTGTTAATAAATATTTCATTTATTAAGCTTAAACATCTTTTTCAAAATGCCAATAGTGTTGCAGATTATTTCACTGTCATTTTACTTTACAGCCATGAAGTGTGACATTATAAAAATGACATAAAGTCAAACTTGGATCTCTCAGTATATAGAAATGTTGTAGAACAAAATGTCATTTAATTATGTCACATTTTAATATCTGGGTGTCTGTAGAACAATTAAGGGAATTAGTTATCTCCTTCATTTAGCAATGTTAATTATTTGCAAACATATTCAAATATATTTTATTATATATTTGGGTGTTTTCAATCTGAAATGTTTAAATTAAAGTATTGCACATGCATAATATATTTTACAGTTTCAATAAATACTCCATTAATAGATACAAGATGGAGTTGTATTTAATTCTTGAATACCAGAGACATTTTTAACAATTTGTCTTATTTTACAAAACTGCAATGTTATTAGTTTTTTTTTACTTCAAGCTGCCACAATTCTGTTTTTAATTTCTTAAAAAACAAAATGGTATAAAGAATATTAAACATATAAATACTGTTTACCAATAAAAATAGAAACTATACGTATTAGAATAAAATTGGATTCACATATTTAATAATAAAATTGTAATAACTTGAAAAACAAAGTAGTTAATACATATTTTTAAAATATTAGTTTTAATTTTTTTTTGTAGGCACCTCAGTGGATGGTTGACATGGACAGGAATATGTACAATCCAAGAGTGAGTTTAATGTCTAACAATTACACAATTTTCAACTCTCTTATAGTTTTATATTTAGAACATAAAAGTGGGAACTAAATATTTGTTCTATGGAGTAAGTAAAGGATATGTATTTATAATTTACTTGGCAAACACCATTGCTTACTGATGTTTTTCAGCAGACATATTTCACACTTGGTCAGTGTATTGTTCAATGATATGAGTCATGGAGAAGACTGTTTGCTCAAGCGTTTTATGTTATTTTGAATCTGTGTTATTTTGGTATTCTATGATGTGTTGTTGTTCAGAGAGTAGAGTTGTTGTTCAGATATCTTTTATGTGTTCTGCATATCGTGTGTTGTTTTCCCTGTTTGTGCTATGTAGATGTTTAGGCATATGTTGAATTGTGATCTTGTATTTCTCTGCGCCGTTGTATTTATTCTAGATTGTTCTTGTGTTGTGTACATGTTTATTGGTGGTGTTAGATGCTTAGAATGCTTTGTATTGAAGTTCTGGAAAACATTCAGCTATTTTTTGTGATATGTTATGATAGGTTAAGGTTATGTACTTTTGTTTTTGTGTATTCTTGTTTTTTATGATTTTTTAAATCTCATTCATTGTTTTTTCATTTCTCAGTTGTCTTAGATTATTTATTACTTGATTTATCTCTTGATTGCAGATATTTACATTAGATGTACATTTTACTCACAGTATAATGTATAAGGGAATAAATAATAATGTTGCAAAATATCTTATTGAAAAAACATATCAGGAAGAGGAAGATTAGGTCACCTAATTTCTTAACTAGTCCTTTGTCACCATTCACTCAAACACTTTCTCATTTTTCATCATTGTCAATTACATGCACGAGCTGAGCTTCTTTCAAATCCTTAAAAAGGGATATATCGTTATTGTTGCTCTAGAGTAGAAGTTCCATTAAGGTGTGAAAATCGGAGGAAGTTTAGAACCTTTATCTATTAGGACTTGAGTTCTCTTAAATAACTTGCTATCACACATATATGGAAGGAAGTTAAATCATATGTAATGAGACGTACTTCTTTATAGTTTTCGATCTCTACAAGACTACCAAATTAAGCTTGTGTGTGCAGCAGTTTATAAAGATTGCAAGTTGGTTGTTAAACTCTCTCTATAACCCACCATCACAAAAATGTTATCACGACTCTGATGTATTAACCTCTTATCTATACTCCAATTCCTTAAGACATCAGAAGTTACTGTTTTCAGTCCAGTTGCGCTTTTCTCTTTTGAGATATAAAAGCAACAAATCTCTTGTGAACATTATAACCAAACACAATACCAAAATAATATATTCAATACAAAAAATTAAATATAATATTCATTTGAGCCTAACAACTAATTCAAGTTTCATTTGCCTGAAAGGAGACAAATTCATAAGTAGAAAGTTATTTCTGAACTTCTTCATTTTGTATGCAATACCAAGAACATAAAAGCATTCAGAAAAAAAACACTTAATCAAAATTTGCATAACACATCATATTCACAAACCACAATTACACACAAAATATAACATCAAACATACAAACTCTACATAAACAAAACAAAAATACCCAATGTCTCACGACTTAACAGTATGGAATATACAAACATTTCAAGTTACATCTAACACAAATACTAAACACCAAATTACAATATAACTCACTCTTTTTGACGTAATAACCCCCAAAACTCTGTATACAAAAATTCACCTAATATCCCTGCTGGGATATTAAGTGCCTCACCTTACCCTCAGAATTACATAAAACAACCAAAAAATCATTTATAGTCTGAGCTGACTACACGATATATCTCTTGAAATAGTCGTCCTCAATAATCTAAAGAGAAGGTGCTTTTATATTCAAGTGTAAGATATCGATATATCTATAAAGGTTTTAGTAAGAAACTAGTAGCTCAACTGGACAAAAGATTATATAATACTTTATTTTAATTTTAACAGTTTGTTACTGGATTTTAATGAAAAAATTTTAAAATTTGCCATAACAATAGTTATAAGATTTATTACAATCATTATTGTAAGATTACTATTTATTAGGAATATACTGTGGTTGAATTTAATAATAAATACACAAAAACCTCTTAACCACAAACTTTCTTTATTTTACCCTTATGTACTGACAGTCTTTGTATGTTATCCCTCTGAGGATGGTTACTTTGTAACTGAAATGTACATAAGGGTAAAATAAAGAAAGTTTGTGGTTAAGAGGTTTTTGTGTATTTATTATTATTGTAAGATGTTTATTTTAATTTAAATGAAAAAAAACATTTCTCTGTACACTACGTGCAAATTTTGTTTGTTTGTTAATATATTTGTTTGTGGATCTTATTGCCTATTATAATTTACAATACATTTTAAAATCTAATACTACACAAATTGGACTTGCTGAGCTTATAATTTAAGTAATTTTATGAAAAACTAGCTGAGACAAAATGTACTGCAATAAAATGTTCCTTAGAAAAGATGTCTCCAATAGTGTTTAGATTGACCACTTGAAAGTGTCGTTTGGCTAGTCACCTACGGTTTATAAGCAGCTGTAGTGTAGTAAAAAAGCATATATGACATGTATTGGGTTTGTCCATTTGATATTAAATTTTAATTTTGCTTTGGTATATTTATAAATTTCACATTTTTCTGATGTGTTGAGATGTAGTCTTTTTTTCTAGGTTATGATTGATGTATGTGTACTTGGGGCGTGTATCTGTTATGCGATTACCCAAAGTGAGTCATATTTAAATGACTGTATATGTTCTTTAAATCTTTATTGAAAGCTCTTATCTCTTTGCCCAGTGTAAAATGTGTTGGAACTATTCAGTTTATTTCGTATATACATATATAAATAAGTATATATATATATATATATATTTTTTTAGGTTAGTTTTGGTTGGTAAAGACTATTTAGATTTTTTGGACTAGGAGACTGACAGACTTACCTTGGTAAGAGTCCACTCTGTAGTCTTGAAATAGAAACACATAAAAGCACTTAAACAATGATATATTTCAACCACACAGTGGTCTTTGTCAATCGAAGAGAAAACACAAAAAGAAATATGAGAGAATGAAATAAAATAATCGATTATTTTATTTCATTCTCTCATATTTCTTTTTGTGTTTTCTCTTCGATTGACAAAGACCACTGTGTGGTTGAAATATATCATTGTTTAAATGCTTTTATGTGTTTCTATTTCAAGACTACAGAGTGGACTCTTACCAAGGTAAGTCTGTCAGTCTCCTAGTCCAAAAAATCTATATATATATATATATATATATATATATATATATATATATATAAAATATAAAAATTATATATATTGTTTACAATTAACAATAATAACTTAATAAAGTCAGTGCAATGGAAAAAAAATAATGGATAAAGTGGAATATCACAATTATTTATATATATAGGCCTATATATATATATATATAGTTCAGTTGATCCTTGACAATGAATATATTATCAATCTCTGAAAGTTAACTCGCATAAATACCAAGTAAGATTCTTGTTTAAGTATATATAGTGAAAGTGATACATACACATATATATGCTGATACGTATTAATATATGATGAATAGTTATTATCAGGACTACATCAGTTCATTCTGCAGTGCATAAAATCGCAGTTCCGACATTTCGCTACAATCTCATCTAGCATTGACCAGGTGAGCCCAACAACAGTTGACTCGCTCTTCAGCTTTTGTTGGGTTCACCTCAATACTAGATGAGATTCTAGTGAAACGTCTGAACTACGATTTTATGCACTGCAGAATGAACGGATGTACTTCTGATAATAACTATTCGTCATATATATTTATATGTGTATATAAAGTATATGTATATATATTGTAAAGTATAATTATATATAAAATATATGTGTATATATTTCCAATAGTTTTAAATGGGATCTGATTTTTTAAATTGTTGGGTATTTTTTCAAGTTTAGTTTATGTTTTTTTTGTTATTTTTTTAGTATTTTGTGCCTAACTGTATCAATAATTGTGTAATTTTAACTGACAATAACTCTAACCTGTCTGGTAGGACAAAAAAACTTTGTTGTATACGTTTTTCAAAAATTTTTTTAAATTATAAGTACAGTAGTTAATTAATATAATAATAAAGTTAATATATTTGTCTTTTTGCAGTTTAGAAGTTTGTATGCTAATTTAGTTATATATATATATATATATATGAAGTTAATATATTACTATTGTAAGTACTATTATCTACCATTAAGTGCAATGATTTTACCTTGAGTGATGAGGCGCCTTTTGGTCACTTGACCATTGTCGAATCACTTTGAGTGATTATATATATATATATATATATATATATATATATATATATATATAAATAATAAATTAAAAATATTTCAAAAACAAGAATACTTTTAATGAATATATTTATTCAAAGCTTTTCGCCGATAAAATAGTATCAGCATCTTCAGGAAAATAATTATTCAGAAAATAATAATATAATAAATATAGCAATATGTATTCTTATGTATTAATAAAAAACTAAGTCAAAATACAAATACAAGAACTATAATTGAATTTACAATTCAAAACTTTTCGTTGGCTAACAGTACCAACATCATCAGGAATATTAAACAATTAAAATTCACACAGTAATTTTAATTGTTTAATATTCCTGATGATGTTGGTAGTGTTAGCCAACGAAAAGCTTTGAATTGTAAATTCAATTATAATTCTTGTATTTGTATTTTGACTTAGTTCTTTATATATATATATATATATATATATATATATATATATATATATATATATATATATATACATATATATATATATATATATATATATATATATATATATATATATATATATATATAATATTTGATACTTGGCATCAGCTTTTATTAATAAAAGTAAAGAATGTAGTAATAAAATTTTGACCAAACCTTTTTTTTTAAACTTGTATTGTAAGAAAATATTTTGTATTTATATTTTCTAAAATATTCAGGTGTTTAACATATTTATATTAGTATGTTACACTTGCCTATACTAGCACCTAGTTTGTAGATTATGGTGGACTACCGTTTTGATAGATATGTCCCATTGTCAACTCGGACCATAATTGACAATTATATTTGAAAATTGGTCAATTAATGTCTAAGTTGACAACAGGAGACATCTTCTGAATTGGCAGTCCGCAATAAACAACTTGTCTTTACTATAGACAAGTGTAACATACTAATATATGTTTAGCAAAAAACTAGTACCTCAAGACAAAGAATGAATAATATTATATTATGATTCTCTTTCAGCGTACTTCAAAAGAGTTAATGGAAAGATTAAATGCAAGAAAAAGAAGAGAACAAATGCGTAGAAACAGAGTACGTGCCTGAGTATATTTATTACTGATATTATTAAAAACTAAAAAGTTCTACCTCTATTACTCATACACACACACACACACACACACACACACACACACACATACAGATACACACACACTCACACACACACAGGCACACACACACACACACACACACACACACACACACACACACACACACACACACACACACACACACACACACACACACACACACACACACACACACACACACATACACACACACACACACACATACAGATGCACACACACACACACACACACACAGATACACACACACACACACACACACACATACAGATACACACACACACACACACACACACACAGATACACACACAGGTACACGCACAGGTACACACACATACACACACAGGTATACACACATACACACACACACTCACATACAGATACAGATACACACACACACACACACACACACACAGATACACACACAGGTACACACTCATACAGACACACACACACACACAGAACACACAGACACACACACACACAGATACACACACACACACACTCTCTCTCTCTCTCACACACACACACACACACACACACAGATACACACATAGGTACACACTCATACAGACACAGACACACACACACAGATACACACAGACACACATACACAGATACACACACACACACACACAGATACACACACACACACACAAACACACACACAGATATACACATAGGTACACATACATACACACACACTCACACACACACACACACACACACACACACACATACAGGTACAAATACAATCAATAAATTAATTATAATGGTTTGCTGTGATTATAGATGAAAGACTTTACATGTTTTCCTTTCATTTTCTTTCTATTCTTTTATCCTGTTTTATATCTATATTCCATAATTCCCTCAGGTTTTTGTATAATTTTTTTTATGAAACTTTGTATTATTAATTTTTTTTATTAAAACTTCTTACTTTTCCCAGTTAATTTTGTCATTTCCCTTATATAATTCATAATCTCTTTTAAAAAAAAACTATTGATCTGAACTCACTCACTATTACGACTCATGATCTGACTCACTGACATTAAATGTCTTAGATTCGTGAGTTAGTTTCCAAATATTATTAGTAAAATTATTTTAATTAAATATTGAATAAATGATAAAAGGGTTGAATATCGAGTCAAGTTTATTTAATTAGTGCAGCATTTTGGCAACTAGTTTGCAGCCCTTTTCAAGCTTGTTGTGCTATGAAAAACAAAGTTCTTACATTTAGAGTTCAATTAGTAAACTCATTTATGTAATGTACATTTCATCTAATTATTGCACTCATTTGAACTCTAAATGTAAAGAATTTTGTTTTTCATAGTATAACAAGCTTGAAAAGGGCTGCAAGCTAGTTGCCGAAAAGTTGCACTAATTAAATAAACTTGACTCGATTTTCAACCGTTTTATCATTTAATCAATACTTGACTCGAGTGTTCAAATAAATCTAAATATGTTTTATATTTTAACAGTTTGGTAGATATGGCAGAACATTTTCGGATAAGCACACACAGTTTTATGTAAGTAGAAGTTGAATCATTAAACAAATTAGGTTTACAAAATTAAATTCAGACTTTTTAGAGTATTTAATTTGATAAAAATAATTTTTATCCTACCTATTAACTGAGCCATATTGATAATTTTTATCATTATGGATTTTATTTGTCCATGATAACAGCAAAATTTCAACTTTATTATCAAGCTATTTAACATAGTCGCTATGAGAAGTAACTATGTGATTTAATGCAGGTTTTTGTTTCAAAGGAATTTGTTAAACACTGTCTTGCTTAAAGTATAAATCTTAAAAATTGGTACAAACACTCAAGGATAAAATCTAGAATCGGATTTTAAAATCCATAACTTTTTTTTGATCAAACAAAAATGTTTACCAAGTTTACTATATAATTAAAGCTGTTTAAGTAAATACTAATCTATCCTACCTAAAATTTGACATAAGTGTTTGAATTACATATGTCAAAAGATATATTTTACTTACCTTAGGCTTTTATTTGATCAAGGTAAGTTAGTAAGGAAAGACTTTTGTGCCCAAAGTTGACAGTAAATTGTTTAGCTCAACAAGTATAACAGAATATATGAAACCGTCCACAGGTGTGTGGGCTCTCCATAAATAGGAAAAAAGTAATGTTTCAAATACGGGGGATCATTTATTGAAGATTTTGAAATCTGACAAAATTATGTAAAGGTATGAGTTAAATCCACCGAATATGAGAATACTAACTCACGAGGTTAATATTACAAGAATGTTAGACACTACTAAAGTTAATGAACTAACCTAAATGGACTGATTTTGGAGAAGAGAATGATCTCACAAGTTACGTACAAGTTAATTAATCTGCATTAACCTGTTCTTCTAAATGTTTATTTCTTAAGTATAAATTTATATCAATAGTAATAAAAATCTACAGTGAAAATATGTATAATAGATAAACAATAACAGTTAAAATCACAGTCTTTACAGTTCTTTGTTCTGAGCACATTAAAAATCCAGAGTAATATAATCAAAACAACATTGTCTAGCATTAGGAAGATCATAGGTAATTATTTATAACATTAACAAAACGATTTGTTTTAAAATGCGTCAGGAAGTAAATTAATAGTTTTTACTCAGTTACTCAATAATTAATTATGATTTATTTATAAGTATATACAAATAATGTATATACATATTTATATTAATTGTAGTTTTTTAATGAAAAATAACTAAAGTAAACATTTTCTCTACTAAAGTAAGAACTGACTTTTTTTATTTAATATTATTTGTTATTTTTTCCATAGAAAGTACTTTCAGAAACAGTTCAAAACTTTTTTTCAAATGAACTGAGAGACTTTTCTTATTTTTAGTACAATAATTATTTTTCATCTTCCATTATTTATTATAAATTTCTCAAGTGTTATTATTATTATTATTTTTTAATTTACTGAAGTTTGAAATTAATTATATGACTTAACAAAAGAACCTTCCAACCAGTCCTAAAAATTCAAAATTCTATAATTGAATGCGTAGAAAATCATAAATATCTAGGAGTGTTCCTAGATCCAGAACTGAGATTTACCAAACGCATGAAAACCATTCCAAATAAGAGACTAAAGAAATTGAACATCCTATGCAAACTTTGTGGCATGAACTGGGGCTCAAAATCATCAACACTGAAAAGTACCTAATGCACTCGCATTAGGCCAGTACTTGAGTATTGCTCCCCCATTTGGGCACATGCGTCTGAACCATTTAAAGACCCATTAGATTGAGTCCAATATAGAGCATCAAAAATTATCATCGGTGGGAGTGTCTTCTACTACTTACACCAAGGCCGAACTTGAAAGCGGTCTTGTTTCCTTTGAAAACAGATGAAAGCCTGCTACTGTAAAATTCACTAGCAAAATCAAATGCCACAATAAAGACCACATAGCTCACAGAGCTTTCGATGCTTGGGCAGGTATGTCAAGACTTCAGAGATCATCAACGCTGCAATTTGACAGAGACATCAGAGAGATCATCCTTCTTGACCACTCCTCCCTGGACATTACTCAGGAACCACAAATTCCTTTCAAGCCCCCTATGAGTACTAAAATCAATACTAACTTATTGAAACCATGTTCTAAGAAAAAATCAACCAAGTTTTATTACAGAAAGGTGAAAACAATATTCGGTCACTTGCCAAAGAAAACAGTGCATTAGTCTACACAGATGTTACCCCTCAGAAGATAATGTCAGGCTTAAAACACCCACTGGCTATATAGCTTCAAACTTCACTTGTGAACTAATTGCTATTAAAGATGTGCTTACCTACTGTCGCTCTTTTCCTCCTCCTAACAACTCAATAGAAGTAATTGTAATTTTCTCATTCTCAAAATCAGCACTCGAAACCGTAAATAATGGTGAGACAAGACTGACACAAGCAATTAATAGTCTTCTCCATTCATTAAATATACCTTGCATTCTCCAGTGGATCCCTGCTCATGTCGGACTTGAGGGTAATGAGTGTGTAGATGCCCTTGCAAAGGAAGCACTTGAAGCCATACATAATGGTGAGGCAAGACTGATACAAGAAGTTAATAATCTTCTCCATTCATTAAATATATCTTGCATTCTCTAGTGGATCCCTGCTCATGTCGGACTTGAGGGTAATGAGTGTGTAGATGCCCTTGCAAAGGAAGCACATGACAAAGATCAACCTCTAACAGCCACTTATACAGATGCGAATGCAGTTACCAAACAAAAACTCTACATCAACCAGTATTTTAGCAAGGCAACCATCCCCGATCTAAACTCCCCAAGATACCTCTCCTCTACAATAGCTAGGCTACGTACTGGACATTTCAAGGGTATTAGGATATCACTAATATGAAATCTTATCCCATTTGCAAGTACTGCCTCAATCACAACTAACCCCAGATCATTTTTAGGCTACCAAGGCATCGTCCGTTCTCTCCTTCAACTTCAATTGAAATACTTCATTATTAATATACTCATCTTCATTTCTGTTAGGAATATTTCTATATGTTTCAGTACATTTTTCTGCCATTCCTAACTTTTCAGTATTCTCTTTTGTTGACGCGTTTCGAATTAACTCCATTTTCAAAACTTCAATAGTACTATTAAAGTTTTGAAAATGGAGTTAATCCGAAACATGTCAACAAAAGAGAATATTGAAAAGTTAGGAATGGCAGAAAAATGTACTTAAACATATAGAAATGCTTTATATTCATCAGGCTCCAGAACTGACAGATCTTGGCATCAGGACTTTTGAAGGGATCTGAACTTTTTGCACTTTGCACATCAATAGACAAGACAACAACAACAAAAGAAGTTGAATGATGTGAAACTTAATTAAAATCTCTTAATGTGATGTCGATACATTGCAATATTACAACTTCTATGAGCTTCATTAATAATTTTGTAAAAGTTTGTGAAAATCATATTACAAAGTTTTAACTGATTATATTCACCAATCATTTTAGACAACAAAAGTAATGACATTTTTTTAAACTGCAGTTTAAATATAAACAAATTTATTACCATAATAATGGGCATTAATATTAAAAATTCCTGTGTTTATAATTTATTAGCCTCGATACACATTTGATATACAACATTATCAAAATTCAAAATATACATTTTATCAAGTTATTTTTTCCTATTTTTAAAATTTAAATTAATGAATGCCATTTACTCTAGTAATTGATATCTTAACTCTCATTTAGCTTTCTCTCATACTCACATTTTTATTGAATGTCCCTGCTATTTAATCAATCAGCTTTTTCCATTCTTATATTATTCTATTTCTTTATTCTCCTCCTGAGGTTGCTATTACTAATTAATTTTCAAATATCTCACCATTTACATTTTAAGGCGAAATGATTAGTTCAAATTTGAATGAATTACTGAATATATTACAAAGTTAATACATTTTTTTTTTTTAGGACCAATATTATTTCTCCTCAACTCAATCTACTAGAAAGGTAAGTGATCCTAATAATAAGTAGACTATTATAAATCCTACAATATAAATAGATAAGTAGACAGCATCAATTCTATATTTTACATAGAACATAACTAATGACTACATTTTTGGTTTAACAGTTAAATTATCATGATTGTAAGCTGTCTGCTAAGTTTGTTGGTCTTTAGGACAGGTCTTTACAAATACATATCATTTCCTATTATACCTATGGTCAGCAACAGATACAATACAGCCAGCCTAAAGCTACATATTTTTTTTCAAAACCTACAATTGAAATACAATTTTACATTGAAAATTGATATTTAAAAAAAGATTGTTTAAATACATTTTTCATCTACATTTTACTACATTTTGCATCTATATTGATCTTTTGTATATTAAATTCTAAGTCATATAGTATAAGAACTATTATTCAGATAATTATGATTAAATTTAGTACAATTAGAATATCTAAAATTGTCTAATTAATCAGATCGTGTCTGTGTGGTTAGTTTTAAAACCTTGCCATTATACTCTAGCAGTAATAACTTATTGATCTTACTTCAAACGTGTTATATAAAGAAACTAAGGGCCTAATAAAATGTTAAATCCTCACTACATAAGCATTTTTTTGATAAAATTACATAGCCTGCTAATGTTTTATGACACTGAAGGAATTAATTTATACAAAATTTTTTAAAAATATTTTGGTTAATGTAATACATTTTAACTTGCGAGCAAATATTCTCCACTTACCATCCACCTGACCTATTCAGAATTGGATATTTATATCTGGAAGTGAACCTTTGTGGCAACAACAGAGTACACATTTCTAAAGATAATATTCATCCCCATGGGATTATCTGAAGAAGATCCATCATGAACACCACATCATCATCATTATCATTCAATTTAAAATTAATATAACTTCATTCTGACAAAATAAATTTTTATTTAGTCTATTGTACAACAGATGAATTATTTCTGTGTATAAGACATAAAGGATTATTTATATTTTCTTCTATAAAGGAGAATAATATATTACAGTATGAATTTTATGTAGAGAAATACTATGTTGTTGGTGAAAATAGTTTTACAGTAAATATTGTTAAAGTATTTAGTAATTTTAAATGTTTTTATTTTGTGAAAATGTAATAATATCTCTTATTTATTAACTTAGGAAATTGGGCTTGTGAACATAATTAAGAGTATTTATTACATAGACTTTAAATGCTGTGCTGCTTAATCAAAAAGGAAAATCAAAGTAGTTTTAACACTGCAGTGGTCGCGCGTAAATAAGTAACGTGAGTGGTCGTGTGGATTACTATTGTAATCCATTTTGAAATAGCTTTTAAAATATAAATATTTTAAAAAAATAACTTATAAGCATTTTAGGGTGTTTAAAGAGCTATATAGAAAACAAATGGTGTGAAAAACATTTTTTTATTGTAGCAAGAAAGTAATATATAACATAAAACGAAGTTAGGTCATGTGTTAGGTCAACCTAACACACTTTCATAATCACTTTTGGTTCCAGCAAGCAAGCGTCGTATTTGTTCTCGCTCTGGCTCAGACATTGTTCGCAGATAAATGTGTTACTAATTTAAATATTATTTTCACACAAAAATAACAAAATATCTATTTTAAATACAAAACATTAAAACTACTTCATGTAAAAGCATGTCACAAGTGGTCGCGCGGATTACTATTGTAATCCAGGTGAATTAAAAATATTCAAAAAAAATAACGTGCCAACTTACAGCTCTGCTACTTGACTGGTAACAGTGGGGATGTGTGTGTGTGAAAGGTACGTAAGTCTGACCAACCCAAAATGACACACACAAATTTACCCCTAGATTACAATAGTAATCCGCGCGACCCCTCCAGTGTTAAGAGAAGGTGTAAATGGCGATTTTAGTGATCATATAACTAGAACTTTGAATTTAATTAAGAACACATTAAACCTTATAAACTTTGCTTATAAAATATAAACGTTAAAAAAGAAACAAGTGATTTTTATGGCATTAAGTCTAGGGTCCTAAATTTAATTTATGATAATGCACTAAGACTAAAAACTACAAATAACAAGTTGTTTATCAAGAGTGATGGAAAAGTATATAAATTGAAAATGGAAACAATCCATAGTACTTCCTGAACTATATGAATTACCAATGAATATGTTCTTAGAATGGATTCCAACTCAGAACTTATGTTGAAAAAAAAAACAAACTTGAAAACTAGGAAAAGAGGGACATTGACACAAATATCACATTTTGTAGGTAACTGCATTGTTGTTGGGCAAAGGGTAGAAAGAATGTCATGGCTTGCAAATTAAAGAAAGTGATATGGAATAATATGTGTTTTAAACAATCAAACAAAAATAGATATGATAACCAACATCCAGAATGGATGGCGAACTACTACTTCTACTTGAAATGGAAAGGTTCTTATAAACAAATAGTATCTTATAAGTGAATTTACAAAAGTATATGGTTTTAATTATTTTATACAAGAAAATAGAGTTTGGTTTGAGAATTATGTTTTTATAATTTGGATCCTTTTTTTAGTTTCATGAAACAATGTTATATGCTTGCTATTTTACAATTTGTATACCGATTTAGTGACTAGTATATTTTTGTATCAAATGTTATTGCTTTTTAAATACCTTTTTTATTTTTTAAAACTATAGAAGAGTTATTATTTTAAAATATATTTTCTCCCTATATTTTAAAACTTAGAGCTTAGGTTATTTGAAACCTAAGTTTTTCATTTTTTCCTGTGTTTCTAAACTTTAAAAACAGGAACAACATTTCTAACAAACAAGTTAGTATTTTCTGAATATATAGTAATAGTTTCTGAATTTATAGTTATTTTTGTAAAAAATTTTCATTTATTTTTTTGAAATATTTCATGTATAAATATATGTTTAATTAGAAAATTATTTAGTTGGCTGAATATCTGTTTTTATTTGTCTTAAAAAAAGAAAGTACCAGGTTTATTATTTGAGAATTATATTTCCCTTAACTTTCACATAGTTTTGGAGATATTTATAATTGGGTTTTACTAGGGTTTCTTACTTGTAACAGACCCTTTTACTGAGCCTGAAGTTTTTTATGTAAATTATGACCAGCTTCTATTCTCAGACATAGTTTCAGATTAAGAGAATGTGTCATTAGGTTTGTTCTAACAACCTGAACCCTTCCTTTTAATAATCTAAATCTCCTACTATAAACAGTGTAGGTTTTTTTTACCCAAATCTATTTTTTAAATCTTTTCAATTGGTACTCAAACGCCACTGCCGTTGGAAGATTTAATAAAACGGGAAGTCATCGATATTAACTCTAAAATACTGTTAAGTACAATTAACGGACATTAAATCCTTCACGAGCCATGGACAGTGCATTCAAATGGACATATGAATTATTAACAAATATAAAAAGGAACATTAAATAAATCGTTTACCTGTTGTGAGTTGTTACTAGGGCTTATGTGTTACCTCCTACTGGTTCCCTCAGAAAGCTAGCATTCGGCCGGATGCAGTCTGTTGGTTGCCAGGAAGAAGTCTTCTCTCTCGACTCGCTAGTCTGGGTGTCTCTCAACAACTGGTCTTATTTTATTCATAAAACTACACTGGAAATATTAAACTTTGCCCGGACAGCTGTTTTACTATCGGTTAACAGTCAGTTTCTCACGGTGACAATTAGAACCGTTGGCTTTTAGAACTATTTGGCAGTAAAATACTAGTTTGGCAGTAATATACAAAGAAAGAGTTACAGTACTATTTGAAATTTCCTCTGGTAGTTCTGAATTTTAATCATAAACCATTGTAAATAATTTTCAGTGTAAATGTTTCATTTAAAATTGTTTTCTTAAGAAACATACTGAAAAGTTTGCTCTTCATTATTAATTATAAGACTTTATATTATAATTTTGAGGAAAATTCGATTTGAATTATTTCTAACGATTTTTTTTTGGATTGTCAAAAGTTTTAATCTCAATAATTAACGTTAGTAAATGAAAGTCGTAGTAATTTTTTGCATAGCATACTACAAACTATATACATTATTTAATCACTTTAACATTAGTTTATGACTGTACCAACTTGTAAAAAGTTAATTAGGCAGAACGTTTTTGATCGATATGTGGCGATATTCATCAGTGTCTTCTGCTTGAAGTTGTTAGGTTAAGAGGTGGCGGTTTTAAAGGCAAGTTTTCGATAGTATCAAAGAGTATGTGTGACTTGTATTGGGTTTGTTCGTTTAATATGTTTGTACTTTGTATTTATGTGTGTTTATAAATTTCATATTGTTCTAGTGTTTTGAGATGTGGTCCTTTTTTGTTGATGTGTAAGATTTCTAGGTTAGGATTTTCTGTTTTTTTATGTGATTGTAAATTGCTGGGTTGGTGTTCTATTTGTGTTCCTTGGCTCTTTGTTTAAAGCTACGACCTGTTTGCCCAATGTAGAATTTGTTGCAGTTTAATTTGTATACGCCTGATTAATTTGGTGCTTGTAATTTATCTTTGTTGTTGGTGTCGTGTAAATTATTATTAGTGCTCAAAAGGACACCAACTCAGCGTTTTAAAATTACATAAAAGAAACGGGACACAAATACACAGACATTTACCAACCCCTAGAGATCTTACGCATCAACAAAAAACGACCACATCTCAACACACTAGAACAATATGAAATTTACAAACACACAAACACACAAAGTACAAACATATTAAACCAACAAACCTAATACAAATAACTCATACTCTTTGATACTATCTTAAACCTGCCTTTAAAACCGTCACCATTTAACCTAACCACTACAAGCAGAAGACACTGATGATTATCGCCACATAGCAATCAAAAACGTCCTGTCTCAGTAAGTTTTTACGAATTTACAAAATGTAAAGTTCGGATAGTCATAAACTAATGTTAAAGTGATTAATAATGTTTCACCGAACGGAGTGGATTATAAGTTTCAAGAGTATATACATTATTTAGAGAACCTATATGTCAACAGCAATATTGAGAACTGTTTATCAATTTACATATAACATTTCCATTTCATAAAAAACCTAGTTTAGTTCTTTGACAAAACATCACTTGTTTCCTTGAACTCGATCAAATGTTTTCATTTAAAAAAAAAATATATATTAATTTTCTTCCGAGCATAGCTAATTTAGTCAAAGTTATTTGCAGTTTGATTCTATAAAATGAATAGCTTATATAAGTTTGTATTTTGTAAATACTTAAATATAGATTAGTGTTTCTAATTATATATCATAACAAGTTCATTTTAAATTTGGGTGAAATTTGAGTCTTACAAAAATTCAATGTATTTTTTAAAACATATAAAATTTTACTCACATTTAGCCACCTGGATATTATTTATTAGTCAATTATTTGTTTTTCTAATTACACCTAATACTATCAACTTTTATGCACTGATAGTTATTTACTTCAGAGACTTTTGTTAGTTATATTTTCAAATATTATGACCATTGCATACATTTCTTATATAAAGGTGTTAGTTCTAATTTTAATTTAATATTTAACATTTGTTGATTCCATCTTCGCGTGAGCTACTAGTAATCACTTACAACTTTTTAAAAAAATGTTTTAACTTGCCTATAGTAGCACTTACTTTTTTTTGCTGTTGAGGACGGCCGTTTCGGGAGATGTGTCCCTTTGTCAACTCAGACCGTAACTCTGAGTTACGGTCTGAGTTGACAAAGGGACACATCTCCCGAAACGGCCGTCCTCAACAGCAAAAAAAGTAAGTGCTACTATAGGCAAGTTAAAACATTTTTTTAAAAAGTTGTAAGTTAATATTTAATGTTATTTTTCTGCTTTTCACTTTCTGCATTTGAGATTTTTTGATAATTTCTATTTTTCATAATTTTTCTGAATTGATTGACACGTGCAGTTTTAGTGATAAAAAAGTACTATGCAGTGATCAATGTTTAAACAATTCATTATGTAATTGTTTCAGACAACAAACTCCAGAAGGAAAAGACGAAAAACATACATACCTAATGTTACTGTTGGAGTAAGTGTAAACAGCAGTCTTTCTTCTATCTATAAAGTACAGTTATAGTAAGACAAATCTGGACTGCCAAATAATATGGACTATTTTTCTAAAATAGCAGCAACAAAATCAACAATACTACTACTACTAGTAATAAAATTTGTATAAAAACATTGAGATATGTTTTTAAATTTATTTATTTGTAATTTATTGTACACAATGGTAATATATAGATCCTCTTCCAATGTCATGGTATTGACATGTTATGGTCCCTTATTGAAATAATATGTAGTTAGAGACCAGATTTTATATAAAGTTAGTACCTAACATATATTTCTAGTGTGTTTTGTTAGTAAGAACAATAGCACTCACTCCTAGATTTCTCTTGCATTTTGTTGCCCAATTTGATCAGCAAAACTTATGTTTTAACTTTACCCAAATAGAGTTTGTACTTATCCATTTGAAGGGAATTATCAGAACTAATTAGAATGAATTACTAACCCACAATACACCGAGGCAAGTGTTTCCAAATATTTCATAACCAAAAAATATCTAGTAATTTTTTAGGATGTAAAAATATAAAAACTACTGAAAAAAATTAGTTTAATTTTTTTTCATGCTCAAGTTTAAACACACAATTCAGAAATTTATTTGTCACACTAATTCCTATCAGTAATTAGGCTATTTCAAGTTCAATGCGCTAAAATATAGTAAATTAATGACATTCTAATTTATAATGTGAATAAATTTATGAAAAACTGTGTAAGACAAAGTTTTTTGTTTGTATTAACAACTTCACTATGGCAATATATTTAATAGGTTGTTACCAATGCTCAATATTTTTGTGTTGTATTATTTATTTTAGACTCTTGAACCATAAAAACTGGTAAAATTTTTGTTAATGGTATTTAATACAGCCTTGAAGCATTTTTGTGTCCATAGCATATAATGACTATTTTACATAGAGTATATATTGTAGGTGCAGTGGTCCCAGGTGTCTATTATGCCTAAATACTATAAACATATTGTGAGAACCTTGAATTATCTTGCAACAAGTATATTGATACCAAGTATGTTTTAATGTTTTCCTATTGTTTGAAAAGTTTTAATATTTTTTGTTAGGAAAAAGTTAAGGAATATAATCCCCAAGATTAATATATACAGAAAATATATACAATGAAAATTTTGATACATAAAATCTATGGGTGAGTATTGATTGAGAAATCAGGAATAATTCATTTTGTTCTGAGGGTTTTTCCATTAGGATTATTGAACATTTTTAAAAAGGATGTTGGTTATATTTTACTGAACTAATCAGCTGTAATTCAATAGGAGCCATATTTTTGTGAACCAAGAGATTTGTTTTGAATTTAAACCGTATATTTGTTACACAACAAAAAGGAGTTGAGGACAGTCAGATAAGGGTAGTAAAAAATATCTTCTTACCATTTTTCAGTTGCAATTTTTTGCCCAATTTCATTTACATTAAAACTTACGTTTTAACTTTTGCATGGTTAAAACAATAGAAAATAGCCGGTTCTATCTATCCTACACATGTAGCAGTTGTACAACTATCAAAAGTTTCTTCATAGAAATGAATAGAACAAAATTAAATGTTCATCAATTGATCTGAACAAAGTTTTCTTTAACTGTAATCATACGATTAAAAACTTCTTCATTTATAAATATGTAATAAAACTAATTTATTTACCAGTTTCCTCATAAAGTTAAAAATGGTTTGCTTAATGAGAGTTTATTAAGTGCTATAAAGCGATTTTAGACTTACAGAAAACAGTGATTCTCATGTTCAAGCCCATTATTTCCAGAGGTATAGCTGTTCACTCGTAAGCTGGCACTCGATCGATCAATAGAAAACAACAAGCTATTCAGAAACATTGGTTTTTGTAGTATGTGTGGCATAAAAGGCCATCACTATGAAATTGGAGGCATTGTGGTCATTTAGAAAATTGGTATAAGAAAATTGATTCAAAACTGTATGTAAATAATTTTGTTAATATGACAAATCAAATATAATAATATTTATAGCGGCCTTTTAGCCTTGTCAACTCTACATTATTGTAATATAAATACTATACTTCATATCATAATGTCTGTGGGACGGTCTTTTGTTTACGCTATCTTTCCCTCCGCCTATGCTGCCATTTGAGGTCACGAGCCAGCTTACGTGTGACTAGCTACAAGATCATTTTTAAGCTCTGTACAAAAGTTGTATTTTTAAACAGGGTGTTAAAAGAAATGTAAATTTTTCATCCAATAACTTCAAACACATTGCATAACTGTTTGAGTCTTATAGCCTCACATAACTTTTGGTTAAACCTAGGTCTAGTGGGCAGCTCATTTGTAAAAAGATTTGTGAAACTCTAGTACACTATGACCCAGGTACAGTTCTCACTGGAAAGTCATTAGTTCAATTAATAACATATAAAATTATTACTTACACTTTTTAAAGATTGTTTTAACTTGCCTATAGTAGCACTTACTTTGCTTGTTGAGGACGGCCGTTTCGGGAGATGTGTCCCTTTGTCAACTCAGACCGTAACTGATCTCAAGGTTTACGTAGGTTAGGGTGGGGGTGGGATATTTTGGTGGTGTGGGTGTATTTTGTGTGTATTTTGTGTATTTTTTGTGTAAACCTTGAGATCAGTTACGGTCTGAGTTGACAAAGGGACACATCTCCCGAAACGGCCGTCCTCAACAAGCAAAGTAAGTGCTACTATAGGCAAGTTAAAACAATCTTTAAAAAGTGTAAGTGATTACTAGTAGCTCACGCGAAGATGGAATCAACAAATGATAAAATTATTGTATATACTGTTAAAATATTTTTATGTATGTATTAAAATATCTGTTTACAATTTATACTGTTTATGAAAGAATGATTTGGAAAGAGGACTAAGTAAGAGGACTTTAGTTCAGTCCTTTTATTAGAGACAAATAATTTCCTTTCAGATCATGGAAACAGTACATTTTACATTTACTTAATGTTATTATTGACTTAATATGTTTATTGTTATAAAACCACGTAGTAACTTTATATTTTGTTAGGTGGAATTATGATAGCTGTTATCTTCTCATGAATAGAAGGTAATAATACTAAAAAAACAGTTAAACATCAATACACAAAATACACTTTCAGGATACAGTGAATATTTCAAAGGATAATTCAAAATTAGTATTTTTCTTGTTATTAATAAAAACATCAACTCACAAAATATTTGTTTTTATTTATTTATTTATTTATCAATAATATTTATTTTTGTCAATTATTGTATGGTTATTATTTACAGAGTATTCCAAAAGATGAAATGTTTTATGAGAAACTGTTTAATCCAGTGACAAGAATTGTCGTAAGTATGCTATATTTTCTTGGTAAAATCAAAATATATTTACATAGAAACATTTTTTTATCGATTGAATTAAAAGAAATTGTTATCGGATTTGGTCACTCACAACAATTTATCTCTTTTTTTATTTTATGGTATTTTCTTATTCCAAATCTCAAGCTATTAACGAGTTTGCTCTGGTGGTTTTTGGTAGTTTTTAGTTAATTGTCTTAACTTTGATTGTGTACAATTATGTAATTCTTGTATGTATTTGTTGTGTTTTATTGATATTATTATTTGACTTGAAGTGACTTGGTAGTATGATAGGAGATACATGTCTTCTGAAGTAGGAAAAAATTGAAAACTGGTTTGACTCTATTCCTGCTGACAAACAAATGACCACGCTTTATGCTATTTGAAGTGTCCATGCTTTTGAACCTGATGTGGGTGCTTATATATCATTTTTTTACCTTATATATTATATAAATTTCAAGTTAATATATAGTGCTAGGCCAGGTATATAATCAAATCTGACGCAACATAAACAATTTTATATAGTAATAAGATGAACTACGAGAGGAGGAATCACAGGCTGAGTTCATCGTTAAACCTATAAATTTGAAAATGTCAGCTGAGCTTCAATGAAGCAGAACTCTAGATGTACTGATTAAATTGAAACTACCAACAGGCATTGGCAAATGAATTTCATAAATCACAGGTCAGTGGTATAGCACTGGTTTAAATGCATTCCATTTCAGTGACCATCTTATTCAGTTTAAAGATTGTCTTGTATTCTTTTTGGTTAACACTTGTTTTATTTTAAAAAGACTGCATCTTGACATATCCTTCAAATATGCCAGAACCTCACATTCAAAGTTTAATATATCCAGTAGGCTCTTCATCTTTCAAAGATTTGAAATTTAAAAATTACCATTTGTTGATTCCATCTTCGCGTGAACTACTAATAACTCACACGCACTTTTTGACATCATAACTCCTAATACACACAAAATACACCCACACCACCAAAATATCCCACCCCCACCCTAACCTACGTAAACCTTGAGATCAGTTACGGTCTGAGTTGACAAAGGGACACATCTCCCGAAAAGGCCGTCCTCAACACAAAAAAGTAAGTGCTACTATAGGCAAGTTAAAACATTTTTTTAAAAAAGTTGTAAGTTAAAAATTACGTTTTTAAAAATATATATTTCCAGAACACAGTGTTCAGTATTTTTTAGGTTGTGCAGAATTATCATACTTGGCATTTTGTGTATTATAACTTCTGTCTATCATAACTCTAGCCATTTTTATTGACCCTGTATCAAATTAACACCTGCATAGTTTAAGTGTCATTGTCTATCTTCATTATAGATAGGCTGAATGGTCTAGTAACAATATTGATTTCAGACGGTCATATTTTATTTAGGAAATATCATTATTTATTGTTTTGTCCTTTTATTATTCCTGACTAAAGGATTATAGGAGTCCATAAACATCTCTTCCAAAATTTGAAGTAATAAAAAACTTTGGACAATGTTGTCCTCTCTCTTGGAACTTTATAACTCTATTGTAGTCAGAGTAGATAACTGTGTTGTACCTAGAATAACTGAATTGTCATAGTGGTAGAGTGACTTTGCTTCATTATCCAAGTCTAGTTTGCATAATAGTTAGCCAGTCTATAAACATCAACTTAGTGATGTACAAAATTTTTTTGCTTTGTTTTCGAAGTAGATGAAAAGTATTTCCCCTGATACCATGTATTTCTGTGTTTTACATGAAGTATTATAACTCAAAATGTTTCTTAGTAGAAATCGGGGAAATGAATTTTTTAATCTTATTTTTCCTCAGTTTTGGTAAATTGGTATAATATACGTTGATCAAGAAACAGAAATTAATTTATTTATTCTATTAAAGACATTTCTTAACCCTTCATTAGGCGTGGCACAAATCGGGTCATGTTAGTCGCTGTGTTCTGACAGATCATGTAACTATACGATTGTTAAATTTGATTTTTTTGCCTCTATATAATAGTTATGTACTATAGATTAATAACAAAATAATATCAATAACAGTTAATGTTACGAAAGTAATAAGTATACAAAAAAATATACAGTATTTAAAAGTCAAAGTTTAAATTGTTTTTCAGAGTAACAAAATATCATTCTGTGAATAACATATAATATAACATACAAAATGCAAATACGCAATGTGAATTAATCGCTCAGTTCAATAAAAGTAATTACTAAAAATCTCATAAAAAAAAAATAAATAAATAAAAAAAAACTTACAAACTAATTACGAAAAAAATCGCTATCAGAATACAAAAAAGAAAAAATACGGCATTTCAAAGTTAAAATAGTTTTTTTTTTAGTGTAACAAAATATTGTTGTGTCAGTAACATACAAAATGTTGAAAAATGTTACATTTTATCAATGTATTTATTAGTACACTCTACAATTGTATTCCAAACTGTGTTGTCAAAGAATAGACTCCAAGCACCAAGAACAGAATGGATATATTTTGCTGGCCCTTTCATACCAGGAAGCTGAACAAACACGATTTCTTTGTTGACTATAAGGTTTTTTTTTCCATTTCAATGTATCTATAATTTTCTTATTTTTCATTGATGAGCAACATAAAAACTCTCATTATCACTTACAGCATCAAACCTACTTTCATCACTTCTTCCAGGAATTCCTTCTACTGCATTATCTTGCTCTGGGACGTCTTTATCTGTATCTGTTTCTTCTAAAATCAAACTTAAAGTATTTCTATAATCTTCCTGATCAAGGATACCACGAATTTATTCCAAATCTGATTCACTCTATAACAAAAAACCAGTATTTATAGTGAAGAAACTAATTATTTATAATGGTAATAACAACAGTGATCTGGGAGATCATATATCCAATTTATCACTACAGCAAGCAGAAAATATTAATATACTATGAACAAACATCTATAGTTATTGATACTGAAAATAATTTGTTAGTCAAAATAATTATAAATTCATGTAAGAAAAGCTTAAGATCTCTGTCACAAAGGTCTAACAGATTGAGAATGTAACAAAAAGAACACTCCATGGTATAGCAAAGGTCAAAACACTACTGACCTTTCCATTTCAATAAGCTAGGAAGATAATGAAAGATTAATGCAGTGTTACCGCTCTCCAAGATTTGGCAAAGCAAAATATCCCTTTTTGATCTGTTAGATCAACTGTGACTAAGAAAGGGTTAAGTTTTCATTAGGTATACAAAATTTGTTGCCTAGATTATTTTATATTTTTTTTGTATTTTGACAATTAAAAATAAGCAGTGATAATTTTTTTATGAATTTTGTAATCAGAATATATACTTTGTAAAATAACAAAAATTCCCAATGCAATTTGATATGCAAGAAATGTTTGTATCAGTTTTTTTAAACTTTCACACATTTGTACTTTCTTAGTTCATATGGTATTTGCTTTCTTTTCTATTACTTTCTTTTTTATAACCTCAGGAATGTTGTGAATAAAAATTAAAGCAATTCCGTATAAAATTGGTTTATCACACAGAAAAGTAATGAAAACTTGAATGAAAATATCTACCCTAATCCCTCGCAGGAAAATGCCAAATTGACTTCCTGAATATTATACGTTGTACTTTAAGGTTTGGCCAGTTGTACCAATATGACTAAAATTATATACTACCATTATAATAATCTCTGTTGACCAATACAACACACACAAAATTTAGTTTTATTTTACTTACTTGAAATAATGTTTTTTTACAAAATAATCATCAATGGAGTCGTGAAGATCTACATAGATTAGTATATTTATTTTATGTTGATGTTGTCCCCTTCCAATTTTAGGACGATCATCCAGTGTGACTATTATTGCCTACAAAAATAGAAACAGATTGTGAATATAGGAGAGGTCAACTCCTAGCGTAAAATTTGACCCTAGAAGAGATCTCACGATATCTGCAGTCACATACCAAAAGTAGACCATCTTTCTATCTAGGTCATAAAGAAAACAGATAAAGAAAGCTAGATAGAATTTAGGTAGAACTAAGAAAAGGAGACAATGATCCCTCGATACTGACAATAAGGGGAAATTATGGACAAGGTTACTTACTGGAAGTAAACCAGGTCTGAACAGAGTGAACGAGTTGTCCACTACCCATTGCCGGGTAATGCTCAGTTTCTTGCTATTGATAATTAATAGGGTCGTACATTTCTGAAGATTGCTTTTTAGAAATTCCGTATATTTAAAAACATATTGTTAGGTCAAGGTTATGTTCTAATACTGCAACATTTTTAAAGTTAAGGACACAATAAACCCTTGATTTAACATGTCTTGCTATAAACAGTTACAGAGTTTGATGGTAACCAGACCTTGTCTTTAGCTCTTAGAAAATTGACTGCTTTATAAGAGGGAACGTTAAAGAAATATGTTTGCAACTGTTCAAGTGAACTAGATCTGTATGCATAAATAATATAAATAAGATTTGTTTAAATGTTGTCTATAAGTTCTAAAAAAATAAATGTTTAAAATATCTAACAGTTATTCTTTCATACTTAAGTTCCACCTATACAATTTTTAAGGTGCCAATTATTGTACTTTTTTTCTCTAGCAGTACCTGAAATAAAAATTTGTTATTTATTTTAAAGTTAATTAGAGAAATTACTATTTTACAGAATCTAGAGAAGTTGTCTCAAAACTTTCTGAACACATGTAGTGCTTTGATGTACCCATATTAACAAAATAAAAACAAATTTTAATCGCTTTCATCATAATTTACATAAATTTTTTAAAGTTATTTTCACTCCATAAATAATTTTTCTTAAATGTGTTTTCTGCACTAAAGGAAGGAGGAGCAAATTTCCTCATTAAGTGATAAATGTTTAACTTGAACCACCCAATAAACTCTCATGCGATTATCATACAGTGTGTTAAAAGTTTTGGTTTACTTCTAACCAATATGATATTTACTGTATTTTTTCAGGGAGCTCCTCGGCAAACTTATATTCCAAATGTTCATATTGCAGTAAGTAAGATGTGTTGAATAATTTTCCTTTAAATAGTATTTAGAATTTGGTATAAGATAGAAGAAAAATAGGAGACACAATAATAGAAATAGTGTGGTAATCCATATTTTACATATTTCAAATTACAGACAAATGAAATTAAAATTAAGACTTTTTTGTAGAAGAATATATAATGTATTAGTAATTCATTCTAAGATTTTATAAAACAGTTGCAGATTGTTTACTGTGTTTTAAGGTTGATTTGGAAGATACAAGGTTTTGCAAGAAATATCATATTAAATTATAAGTATTTAAATTTGAGGAAATAAATAAATTCTTAAAAATTATATCAACTTGCATTACAAGTCTGAACATAGAATCAGAGTAATAGGCAATAGACAGTCAACTATTGAGTAGTTGGTAAAGTTGTGTTGTCATTTTTGCAAAAAAAAGCATGGAAGATATTCTGAGATGTTTTAGTACTCATTTTATCATATAAAACTTCCTGTAATCCATATTTGAAAAATGGGCTCTTTCAATAATTTTATTTGTAATGTGCTAAAAAAAGTTACCACCAGCTACTTTTATCTATATCACCTGTTTTGTTTTGCAGTGACTTCAACATGAAGTCCTGTAAAATAAAAAATGAGATCCATCACTAGGAATTACTTGCAAATCTAGTTAACTTTTTGAGGGCCAATAATATACCAATAATAGAAAAACATGACAAATGTCTAAAGGAAATCCCTTAACCCTAGAAAGCTAATGTGTAGTCTGCCAGACGACTCGTTTTTTGTCATTTCCTTCCCCCTCCCATATCAGTCGTTGCTGTACTTTCACATTCCGTATACCTTCAGTTGGCCTTGAAACAGGGACGGAGAGCCAATTAATCATAGTTTTGTACGTTTCACTAGTGTGTTATAGTTCTCGCGTCATCTCACAGACGAAACATTAGCTTTAACAATAGTTTTAAATTGACGTTCTCGCAGTTCCATCCAAATATTTGCCTGACCGGGGTGTGTGTGAGTTTACACGACTTTAGTATTGTGTAAATACGAGTGTAAATATTGATTGTAAATAGTATATTGTTTAATAATAGTGTAAGAGTCAAATAGTGTATAGTGTGGTTAGTTTTTAGATTTTTTCATAATGAATAAAAATATCCTTTCAGACGAGCAAATTTCAAATTTGCTAAATGGATATGAATATCTTAGTGAATATGAAGGTGGGGAAAGTGAAGGGGATGAATTGGATCATGTAGAGACTGAAATCGTTGAGGATATTGATGACTCTGATAAAGACCCAGATTTTATATTGGAACCAGAACCTGCAGTAAGCTCCAGTTCTGACGAAGTTGAACACCCTACATGTTCAGAAATAAACAACGTCGAACTGCTGATCCTCTGAGTAATACATTATCTTTTGGTCCTTCAACAGTTCTGCAAAACGTTGGTCTCTCTCAACCATCAACCAGTAGAGCACAATCCACAAATTTAGCATCAAGTAATGCTCACATTGTTGTTTGTGATAAAGAAATTTTGACAGGACAAGGTAATAAAAAGTAATCACAAGTGGACTTCAATACCACCACAACCATCTAATAGACCTACACGTCATGCAGCTAGGGATATTGTATATTTCCGTTGAGGCCCAAAGGGATATGCCAAAAACCTTACTAATCCTAAAGATATATTTTCATTGTATTTTACAGAAGAAATGAAAACAAAGATAATAGAGTGTACAAATAATTGTATGAGAGCCAAAAGTTCAAACTATACAGTAGAAAGGGCCACTACATCGCCACTGTGTAAAGAAGAATTTGATGCTTTTTTGGGGTTGCTAGTGTTGACTGCAGAACAGAAGGATAACCATCTACCTACAAAAGAACTGTTCAATTCACAGTTTTGTGGTGACAGACACAAAGCGACAATGAGCTGTGATAGGTTCGATTTTATATTGGAGTGTTTGAGATTTGACAACAGATCTACAAGAGACGAAAGAATGAAAGAGGATCCCTTTGCGCCGATAAGAGAGGTTTGGAATATGTTTGTTTCCAGCTGTAAGGAGTCTTATAAACCAGGATCCTATCTTACGATTGATGAGCAGTTGGTAGCTTTTCGAGAAAGATGCAGCTTTCGTATGTACATGCCTAAAAAGCCAGCAAAGTATGGCATAAAAATCGTCATAATGTACGACACTAAAACACATTACATGATTGATGCAATACCATATGTTGGGAAAAAGACAAACTCTGGAGGATTGTCACTAGCTCAATATTTTGTAAAAGAGCTTACTAGAAGTGTCCGTGGTTCAAACCGAAACATAACTTTGGACAACTGGTTCACGTCAGTACCACTAGCTACAGAACTTCTGAAGTCAGAGTACACGCTCACAATTTTGGGAACAATACACAGAGACAAACCAGAAATTCCACCTGAGATGTTGACCACAAAAGGTAGAGCTGTTGGTACATCAATGTTTTGTTTTGATAGTGCAAAAACATTAGTGTCATACAAAACCAATAAAAATCGAATTGTCTTGTTACTGTCAACTTGTCATGAAATGCCTAGGATTGATGAACACAGAAAGAAGCCCGATATGGTAGAATTCTACAACTCAACAAAGGGCGCTGTCGACTCTCTGGACCAGATGTGTAATAGTACGTCTTGTAGTCGTAAAACAAGAAGATGGCCACTGTGTATTTTCTTTGGTATTATAAACATTATATTGGTAAACACTTACGTAATTTATGTGGAAAATAAATTAAATAAACGAGAAATGCCGGTGTCAAGACGTGAATTCACCAAAAAACTCCACATTGATCTAGTACAACCTTGGCTGCAACATCGACTTCGTATCCCTAATCTTCAAAGACCGCTTCGCCAATCTATAGCAGATATTCTCAAAATTAACATGCCAGCAGATCTTCCTGATTTTCCACAACAACAGGGTAGGAAAATTTGTTCCTATTGCCCCTCAAACAAGAGAATAATGACGAGGTTCTTCTGCTGCCACTGCTCCAGAGCAATGTGTGGAGAACACCAATCAAAGTGCTGTTACCAGTGCACTCAAAACATGTAGAGTGATAAAAAGACGTGATATATGTATTCACTTTCAAGTATGTAAGTTATAAAATAATTTTGTAATTTTTTGAAGTTTTATCTCATTGGAAAGTACCCGTAGTCTGAGATACTACTGATTAGCTTTAACGTCTGGTATACAACACATTAGCTTTCTAGGGTTAAAATAACTAGGTGGTGTTATGTTGATTTTATTCTGTGAATGCAACACATAGCCCCACTGTGGCATTATAATACAAATACATAAAGCAATAAATATTATCTTATTTTGTATTTTTAGACTTAAATACAACCAATATTTCACATTTTATGCAAAGCATTTCCTTATTGAGGGATATGTTTATACTTATAGACTTGTTAATGGGCTTAGAGAGATGTTGAAACATTATTAGAACTAGAAATAATTCTTGAATTTTGTAGTCCATTACGTTCAGTGAATCTTATTAATCACTTAAATAATAGTTTATGACTATCCGAACTTTAAATTTAGTAAATTTGTTCAAACTTACTGAGACAGAACGTTTTCGATCGCTATGTACCGATCTTCATCAGTCAGACTGATGGATAGTCATAAACTATTGTTTAAGTGATTAATAGAAATAATTATAATTTATCTTTTATATATTTATAGACAATTTATATGTAACTTTTGCTAAAATACTTCAAGCTTACAAACTACTAATGTTGCCTACAAAAATGAGCCAGAAAAGTTTTGTTGAAAAACGTTGGAAATCAAACAAATGGGCCAATTGATATTATTCCTAAGTAAAATATAGTTTTAAAGTACAGATTTTAATTCACATCCTTCCTTCAAATTATAGTGTGACATAAAGAAATCTATAAGAAAATTACTTTTAATCCCATAAATAAATCATAATAATCTTTGTACATTTGGTAACTCTCTTGATCAAAACAAGCTCAGAAATATAATGAGTGGGTTTCAATTAAAATCTTGAAAAATTTAATTCATTAGTTGCCTTATATAAAGTTATAGAAATAAAAATGGTAGTAAACCTAAAATAAATATTGATACCAGAAATATAATAGCCTTATAATTGCAAACACTATTAAAAACAAATAAGTTAAAAAAAGTAAACCGGCGTAGTTTATTTGGACTACAATTAAAATTTGTATCATTCCTCAGAAATAGAATAAAATAGTAGGATATATTAAAAAGAAGAAAATAATATGCTACTTGTTGTGTTACAGCATTTGGATTTGTCTAAATATACAACACCTAAAAACTACATGGATAACTATGAAATTGTAAGTTGTTTGCATGGTTTGTATGACAATTGCTTTCTTTCTTAAGTGCTAAGCATTTTACTAAAACTCAGGTCTAAATACGTAGTTTTAAATTAATTTATTTTCAACTGACTAACCCTATAACCAGATTTCCTGTATCAGCAGTACTTTCCATTGATCCTTCTTTCTTCACAATTGTTGTATTTTTATTATATCTTAATTTTGTAATTTGTGCCACTCTCAGTAAGAAAGTTTCCAATTGAATTTTTTATTAACTGTCATTTCTTTTATTCGAGTTTAATCTCCCTATGTATATCTTGTTCAAATTTTCAGTCGTTAATCAAATACTTTTTATCTATCCACTCAAGTTCAAATAAATTTTTTTTAACTTATAGTGGATGAGGCTTGATGTTAATACAGTTTTTAAAAATAATAATTCATTCATAAAATTTTAATTAAACTTATGCTTTATTCTTTACTCTATCATATTCATAAAACCTTCTTGGTAGAATTTTTTATACTTTTTGTATATCCTTTCTTGTAATGATAAAAAGCTTTTGGTAGCTTATGAAGAATTTTATTCCTTTTTTTTGCAAGTTCATCTGCTGCCTCATTCCCCTATATTCCCATATGAGACAGGGCATTATAACATTACATTGTATTATAATTGTTAGCCATAGCTTGTAATGAGGATTTAGAATCAACCAATAAAACGATATAGACATGAATATAGGCTGAGAGTCAGTTGTTGAAGATCCCTGTTGAGTTCAAACAGTTTTCCCGCAAAAATGTTGAGTTGTTGCTCAGTTTAAAAGGTGTGAGACTCCTGTCTCTCCATGCATTCTGGACCCATCCTACTAAAAATATATCATTTATGCCTAAACTGATGTATAACAGATTTTAAGGAGGAATTAACAAACAAACTTATTTGAGGTTAAAATTTATTTGAGAGTTTTTTGGATATATAGGATATTGATAGACTTAATTTTATATGTTTTCATGAAAAAGACACAAATATAATATTTGATGTAATTACATGGCACCCATACTCGCTCCCCTTAGCTTATCCCAGATTTAAAAAATAAAATAAATATCTATGCGACATGTAGAGCAGTAGATTTAAAAAAATGAAAAGTCATTTTAAAAATTTGTGAATTGTAGGACATTACTTAGGACTAAAATATTTATATACAAACATGTGTGTTTTCCTTGGATATAAGCATGTTTTATATTTATTATTGTTTTTTAATAAAAGGTATATGTAATTAGATTAATGTGTTGATTTTCTTTATACATTAAGTACTGTGGCCTAGTATTTTACAAGTAGTAATAGGTTAAACAAGGTTAAAATTTGAAATTTTTAGCTGCCTAATTTTTTAGTGTGCAATGCCTTCTTGTCCAGCCCCCTACAAACTTTCATTGGGTGCTCATGTGCAATTCTATTGTGCTGGCAATCACAGAAAACTCACAAGCCCTTCAATATCCTATTTTGTCTAATTATTTCTTTAACTATCATATAGCGGTTTTCATGGGATACAGGATTTTGAATTATGAAAACTGGTAAAAAAATGATTTTTTTCTCAAAGATCAATTTTATTCTAAAAAAGAATCGGTCTTCAATCTTATAAAAAGAAAATGATGCTATTCTAGGGAAAGTTATTACCACATCATGTAGTTGAAAAACTTTAAATTTTAATTAAGAGTGAATAGTCTAAGAAAAAAGCCGTACCTTATACAATTATATGAACAAACATGAAGCCAATGAAAAAAATAATAAGGTATCTTACTTTATATTTTAGTCTAATCATTTGCTTAAAATAATAATTATTGGGGCTTATAGTTGTTATTTTAATTGTCAAATTTTTAATGAATCAGATGTTAAAGTACAAAAATAAAGGTCCAAGTTGTAAATAATTTTTATTTTATACTACTTTGCCTAGTTTTATTCCTAAAATTTCTGCAAATAATTAGTAGGTAGCAAATATTAACCAATGATATTTTGTTATTATTTATAATCTGTTAATTAGTTTGTGAAAATCTAAGATTTAAATCTAAATTATTGTCTAAATTTAGTATTTTAAAATTTGTGTTATAGCCTGTTACAAAGAAGAACAGCAGCACTAGTGATGATACATCTGATGTATCAAAGTATACTAAAGTAAGTCATTTAATTTCATATGTTGGTTTCATTTTAAAAGTAATTTAATAAACTTGTAAAACAGTTTTCTAATGAAGTTCAATATAATTTAGCTTGCTTTTGATAGAAACTTAAAGTTTATAACTCATAAATCTCAAACACTTGATAATCTTAATGTCATAGTAATAAATCAAATTGCATTAGTAATTGCAAAGGTTATTGAAGTTAATTGTAAACTCCCTGTCAATATTTAGGAAGTTAAGTTAGTAGAAACGTTTTCTGAAAACGTAAGCTTTTAAATATAGTGATTTAATCTAAATGTCTTTCCACAAGCTTAGAATTAAAGTATGTTGAATGGTTTTCTGAGGTATAACATTTTTTCATTATACTAAACAATCATCATCATCATCATCATCTGCAATTTTATTTATAGTATAAATATTATCATTCATGGATAATAAAAGTCATTGCACAGTTAATGTTGAAAAAAAAATAATTCCCTCAAAGTTTGTACAAGCTGTTTATATTGCTTGTAGTCCATGATGGTCTTTAACATGTAGCTAATCTTTAACATTTTTATTAAACTAATTAATTTAGCTTGGCAAGTCATTAATTAGTTCAATAAAAACATATTTATAATACAAAGTTTCATATTAAAAGATTTTTCACTTGTCACTGACTTTTCATTTTCAATTAAAAGTATTTAACAACACTAAACACAATTTCAAAATATACAGAAAACCAACAACTACCGATACTGTCATTCGTAATACATCTAATCCCCCTACACAACACAAACATGCTGCATTAAACCATATGTTACACACCATGAATATATTATACAAAACATTAAACATAAAATGCCCAACATAAACACCTTAAACAATAAACCTATCATTAATAATGAACTTTCAACCCTTAAATCAATTATACAAAAATCTAATTATACAAACACTACCTAAACTTCTTAAAAGCAGACAAAGGTAATTCCATCGTAATAGTAAACACAAATTAAATCTTCTAAATAAATGTACCGAAATCATGAAAACAGAACAAAAGAAATATTACAAACAGCCCCCACATTAAAGGCTCTACCTCTAAATCCACAAAGAAAACACACCCATTTGTCTACTAATCAATCACACACATGCACCATCACATAAGCTAGCCAAATACATAGATAAATATATCAGAGACAACATAAACTTTCACAATTACACATTCATACACAATAACATAGACCTTATTTACAAATTAAAGACATCCACATACCCCACAGCTCCACCATTGTTTCATTCGTTATAAAATACTTATACACTATTGTGCCAATAGAACAAACACTACAAACAACAATGTAAACAACACTCCACATAAACTCACACACGAAATCATAAAACTCACCAAACTCATCACAACACAAAACTACTACGAAGAAGAACTCAATATAATAAAATACATTGCTCAACAAAACAGCTACCAACATACACTCATAGATAACATACTCAGGAAAATTAAACATAAACATCATCAAAGGGCCACACAGACAAACGACACAAAAAACAACAATTACATATCTTTCGCTTACCACAGCAAAAACACACACAAAATAGCCTCCACATTCAAAAAACTTCATTACCAAATATCTTACAAAACGACAAACACTTTAAGACAGCACATACAACCTTTCCAAAATCATACAGACAAATACAAACTATCTGGTATTAAAAATTAACATGTAACGATTTCCCCAGCTGTTACATTGGCCAAACCGGTAGGTCATTCTATACACGCATCGAAGAACACATTACCCAAAGAAACCATACAAACCCAAAATCTCGCTACGCAAAACACCTAAAAAACACAACACACACACACACACGGACATACATACTAATTTTAAATAAATATTAAAACATATTAAAACAAAGTAAAAAATTAACGAATTTAGATAAATACGAGATATACAAACACTACGCAACAGATAAAGAAGACATATTAAAAAAAAGCCAACAGTCTTATCCATTACATGACACACAACCAAAATAACCCCCTTCCCTTCCACAGTCATAAATCCATCCCGTTACAGTCTTTATACCCAACACAATTCCGCCAGTAGAAGGTTGCTTCGTAAAAGGAACGAATGTTTTGAAATGCGTTAGCAAGTAGGCCATTTTGTATTCACTTAGTTAAGTACCTTTTAATTATAGTGTAATCAGTGAATTCAAGATCAGTTTTGTTCAAATTTGTTTTTTTTTCTTTCATCTGATATTTGTTCTAGTAGCTTTAGTAGCCTGTTTTACAATTATGTTTTTGTGTACAGCGTCAGATTTTCTGGTGCTTTAATTTTTTTATTGTGTTTTCATATTAAGAAGTATTCTTCAGAAAGCCACTTTAAAATGTAACAAAATCAGCATGTTACGTTAAAATGTAACGAAATTGTAGGGTAAATTTAGAAGTAAAATTTCTTTGAAATTTATTAAACGTTGAGTTGACTATGTTGTAAAATATAAATGAAGGAAATAAGTGTGAATGCTGCTTTGTAATGTACATCTTGAGGTTTGTTTATAGTATATACTTATTGGTGTCACTTGGTTAAAAAATACTAACTATTGATATTTTTCAGCAGACATGTTCACACTAGTTCAATTCCTTATTCAATGCTGTGAGTCATGGATAAGAATGTTGCTAAGGTATTATGAGTCTGTGATATTTTGGTATACGGTAAAGGGTCATTGTTCATAAAGTGGTTATTAATTATATGTTCAAATATAGTGTTTGATTATGAGTTTATAAGTGTGTTTTATCGTTTATAACATGTTGTAGTTGTTTTTAGTGCTCTTTGTAAATTTAAAGTTTCTAGTTGTGTTAAGTTTTTTTTTATCATTATATTTTTGTCAATGTTGGTGAATTTGTGTAATGTGTTCTGTATATAAATAGCAAAATTTGATTTGGGTTGTGGGTTTTTTGTGTTTTTTAAGTGTTCCTTAAATCTTGGGGTAAAGTTCCTCCCAGTTTGATCAATGTAGAAGCTAGGGCAGTCCTTACGTGTGATTTTGTATACTTCTGCCCTGATGGGATTTTTCTGGAGTGTTTTTGTTGTGTAGGAATTTTGTTGGCTGTGTTGGATGTTTTAAAGGCGACTTTGTATTTGAGTTTTTGTAATGAAGGAGCTATTTTGTGTGACGAGTTGTTGTGATATGTTAATGTTATACAAGTTATTACTAAGCCTTTGCACTACAATAATGAGATTGCTTGTTTGGCGTGGCACTCCGAACCCAGGTATAAACTGGCATACAACTTTGCCGTGTTCACTCCGATGCTTGCGCTACCTATAAATAATTAATATCTTGCAATTATACAATATTTTTTAATCAGATATTTAATTAAAAACATGTTTATATTTATATTTTACTTGCGTGTGGAATTACCTAATTGCTTAAATCAAAAGTCATTACTTTCTCATTATCACTGTCTACGTCAATATCAGACTCATCATTTTCTAAATTCAAAAATTGTATCCAAAGAACCATTTGAATTAGTTTCCTCATCATCAGATAATTCTGATAGCATACCTTCTTCCTCGTCTAACAGCTGCATAATTCTCATATAATTGGCTTCTTCCATTATGAAATAAAACTTATTTTTAAACAACAAAAATTTAGCAAAATGAAACAAAACACATAATCAATTCACCAAAGAGTGCCTTTAAAACCAATCTTAACACGGGTAACCTTTCAAAAAAGGAAACAAAACAAATAATATATTAAACAAACAGGCACTTGAAACTTAGTACCAAGACACTTTGTGATGACGTGAAACAGCAGGATGTGTTATTCTATTAGTACGTTTTACCTGAACTGCCAACTTAGGAAAACAATAACGTGTTGTACAATGCTAATACAAAACCTAATGATTGTCGCAATGATATTTTAAAAATACCAAACTATATTTGCTTAAGAGTGGAACGCCAAAAAAATAAAGCCAAGTTAAACCCGGCTTCTGAGTAGATATGACAAAAAACATTGCCGGGTATTACCTGGCTTCGGAGAACTGTGCCAAGGTTGTTGCTCAGTTTGTTGGAGCTGAAACGCATGACCACTATTTCCGAATTACACCTGGAATTGGAGCAAAAAGGGTTAATGTTCCAGATTTTTGTTTCTTTTGTTGTATTTTTGTTGTTCTTTTTGTGTATATTTGCTGTTGTTTTGCATTTATAATGGATACAATCACACTCTACCAGACAGCATAAAACTCAAAGAAAAAGTCGCTTTTCAAACATCCAACTCAAAAAAAAAACACACACACACAACACAAAACCCTCCAAAACAAATGTAGGGCAGGAGTGTACATGATCACACGTAACAAAAGCCCTAGCCTCTACATAATAACACACAACAGGGAGAAACTTCCACACGATACAAGGAGCATATAAAACATAAAAAACACACAACCTAAATTAAATTTTTCTTTTTATATACAGAGCACGTGTATATTTACACACGTACACCAACCTAAAAGTTCTACATTTCATCAAAAAAGCAATAAACTATACTCAATTGAAAACTTTTTAATATACAAACACCACTAAAACCAACCGCAACACATTCTAAATGATAAAAGACACTCACAATTAAACACTATTTTCAAACACATAACTAATAACCACTCTATGAACAAAGACTCATCAGAGAATGCCAAAACACCAGACAGAGAGATTAATAATATGACACACCTGAGTAACACACCTTGTTTGTGGCTCATAGCATTGAATAATGCACTGATCTAGTGTGAAACGCATCTGCTGAAAAATATCAGTAAGCAGTAGTTTTTGTCAAATCCTATCAATAAGTACTAAGTAGTAAAAACTATTTTGAATGAGTTGGGACAAATAAACTCAAATTAAAATTACTATAACAAGGATATTTAATTATATTCTAGGCTCGTGCAGCAGTTCATAAAGCAATCTTTAGTGAGCCTGAGGTGAAAGGATACGAGACTAAAAAGGTAGGATGAATTTCACTTCTTATTGTGTGTTTGGATAGTTATTCTACTATATTTTTAATTTGTAAAAATTCAAATAAAAGATAAACATTAATTTACCATTAATTTGTTTCTGAATTCATACCTGCTTCAACAATAATGTTATGTTTTACAGATATTCAACAATTTTAGCTACAACTCAATTAAGTTATTTTCTAGTTTTTGCATTTCAGAAGATATTTCTATTGTATTGTATATTATAATACAACAGCTGTATATTATAGTACATATAATGGTGTATTATATTTTAGGGCTCATTTTGTTGTTTCTTTTAAATACTGTATTTTTATTTTTTCTTTGTATAATAAGTTCTTTAATTTAAGCGTTAGTTAAATTAAATTCACCTAAAAGTTTATTTTAATCAATAGTTTTGGGTAAAAATAGATTTCATTTTGCAAAATATGAAAATTTGTTTCTCCCAGACCCATCCATTGTTTTAAACCTTCAATCACATTGATTATTTCTTTTCAAAATATTGCATAAAAAAATTTAGATTGCAGCTGTATATGCCATGTGATATATTTGATATGCAGACAAATAATACAGACAACAGCCTCTAATAAGTGATTGTGTCTATTAGATTAGTAATTGTAGAGAAATTGGGAGTTAGAATACAGTTTGAAATTATTTTATATATTGCAATGTTTAATTGTGTGATATTTCTTAGATTTATTCAAATGTTTAAGCTAGTTGATATCTTTACTTGTGAAGTTTGGGTTTTCATTCATATTTAATTTATTATTGTGGTTTATGAGGACCTTAACTCCAAGAACTCACAAACCAAAATCACTTAATCAAACTTTGAAAACACCTTTTGGCAAAAAAAACCATAACTGAATCTATATTATGTATTTTAATATAGATATAGAATTTGATATGGATCACTTACTTATGTCTGATTATAAATGCGTTTTATCATTTAGTAGTTTTGGTTAATTTTTGTGGTGTTTACATATTTTTAAATTTCCTGTTCCGTTTGTTTTATTCCTTTTAATAATACATTTTTGAATTTCTAGGTTTGTGTATGTCTGTGGTGTGTTTCGTGTACGTATGACGAAATTTGATTTTAAGTTGTGAGTTTTTGCTGTCGTATATATCTGCCTTGTATTTTATAAGAGGATGAATTTTCAAGTTCTTTGAAAATTATATTGAGTTTCACACAAAGTCTACTAAGTATATTGTTTTTGTTACTATAGTTCTAATTAAAGGCTTATTTATTTATTCACTTTATCAAATTATAAATTGACAATAGACAACATCATTATTTTTATATTATTTTAAATAATAAACCCAATAACCACAAATTAACTTTATTTATTCACCTGATGTACACTTCAGTTACAAGGTAACCATCTTCAGAAGTACTGAACAAAAAAATAACCTCAATATTTATTTGCTATATATGTTTTATGTATGTATATATATATATATATATATATATATATATATATATATATATATATATATATATATATATACACGTTTTAAATTAAATTAATTTTTTGTTCAGTACTTCTGAAGATGGTTACCTTGTAACTGAAATGTACATCAGGTGAATAAATAAAGTTAATTTGTGGTTATTGGGTTTATTATTTAAAATATTATAACAGGCCACAGTTGATCAAGAAAATCATTATATATATATATCATTATTGTCGTTTATAAAATATCGTAGTATTTAGTGTGGCTGTCTCTATGTGTGTTTGTGTTATTTTGAATTTGTATTTATTTTATATTCTATTTCTCGTCTAGTTTATCACACAAGCTCCTTCTCGAATGTTTCAGCAAAAAGACAAAAGGAAAAAGTCTTTTGTAGTAAGTATTATAACTACATATATTATTTGTAGCATAATGATTATTAATAATAGTGTAATTATTATCATTGTAGTGTAATTATTAAATAAAGTTATTTTCTTAAATAAAAAAAAATTTACCGAGATATAGAAAGCAATTTTGATTCAATGTACAATTTTTAAATCATGGTACATTTAATATTATTTGATTACATCATTGGACTTGATGATGGAACTAATAATTACTTGTTTATATGTAAACTACTACTCTTATGTTTAAATATTAATACATGTTAAAAGTATAATTGTGAATTATTGAAAAAATGGGAAATTTAAGGTTTAATTTTGATAATAAATATATATTGACAAATTGAGTAAGATTGGCTATATTTTTCAGTTTGAATATTTCAATGCAAATTCCAATTATAGCAGATATAATATAAAGATGTTGATAATTGCATTTACTTGTTTAATTGCTTCCTTTTCCTCTTAGATTCTGGTAAAATCTTAAGGGAATTCTTTGGAATGTCTCAACATCTGTTCCATGATTACAAACCCATCCAGTTTACTTAAACCTGTTAATGGTAGTAGTAATAACCATTAAACATATCCTGAGCAATTACAAATCACTTTTAAATTATTTATCATTGATTCAAATTGTGTTATATTTTTCTATTTACAATTATGTAAAGCTCCCTGTATAAATTAAATAATTTGTCATTTATGTATAAATTGCACTGTTTTAGTAAATATCATCATTTTTTGGCAAAAACTGATGGATCATATATCAATTTTTGTCTTAACTTTTTGCTTTTCATTCAAGCAACACATGATCAAATTGTTTCAAACAACACATGATCACATATCTGCATTTCATATCTTTTATTTTTAAAATAACCTTGTAAAATATAAACTTTTAAATCTTGTATGG
>JBAIZL010000003.1:99789004-99969004 GCA_036971475.1 Prosapia bicincta | reverse complement strand
CAGATAACTCTTTAAGTAACATATTGTTATCTTGCTTTGTGTAAATGATGTAATTGTATTCAAACATTAATTCTAATATTCAAATTTTGTTTAGCAAGACCATGCCAAGTTCAGGCTTTGGCCTTCACGAAGACCTCGACGTGCTGTAAGTATATTTTGAAAATAGTATTTCTAATATAATTATGGGTTAGAGAATTTTATAATTTAAGTTTATTTTGCTTTTTGTAATCAATAAAAAAATAGCTTTCCAACAACCTCTTAAAAAATACCCATACAAACTTATTTATAGCTTCTGAAAATAATATTCATGTTATGTATGCAAATTGTATTTGTCTCATTTTGCTGTCAGAAGCATACAGTATATTCAGTATCAGTACAGGAATATTTACAACAGGTTTTGCATTTAACTCATTACAACTATATGTTTGCTTAGAACCTTACTACAATTATTTAAATATATTATTGACAAAATTTATTTTAAAAAAAAGTTTTTAATATGCAGATCATTGCTTATTAAATTTTATTTAAATGTTTCATTAAAACACAAAAATATTGGAAACATATTATGAAACATTTAACTATGTGATCCTATCATAAAGTAACACTTCTGTACTTAAGCTGTTGTAAATTTTACACCATATACATTGAGATTTCATTGCTTTATTTCTCTGTTCTGGGCTTGGATACCATAGTCTATTCCTTTCCCTATCCTTCCCCCCCCCTCTTCTTCATCACTCTTTACGTTTGTCAAGATCAATCATTGTCAGGAGTAAGTTTAAGCAGAGCATTATGCTTGTTGTAGTTTCTGAGTGAGTGAATTGGTGAGTTTACTTTTCTATCACTGATGATTTTTTTAGTCAGTATTTTTATTAGTCTTTAGTTTTTAGTATTTGACCTACTTATCTTATTATTCATGGATTTTTATTGATAATAAAATATCTCATACATTAAGCACAAGTCAGATAGCTGTGTATTAAGTGATAGTTCAGATAGAACAAGGGAAATTGTATTTATTTATAAAGTAACTCAGATTTGGGTGATAAAGTGAAGAAAAGGAATTTTCTGATGCCAGTGAGACTGGTGAAGACGTTTTTGAAGATCAAAGGGATGATATGGACTTGATTCTTGGTAAGGATGAAGACAATTTAGTGCAGATCAGAAATAACTCAAATTAGTAAATTAGAAAAAATAACATCATAAAGAAACTTCTTGGGATGAAAGTGTGTGGTAAAAATATAATTACTAAAATTGAAACTTTTTAAAAATGATTTCTAAAGGAAATATTGACAAAATATAATGCACTAACAGGCAAATTGCTTCTATATTAAACCATATTTCTAGAGACAGAGATTGGTTACAATGAAAAAGATCTGAAATTTTGTTTAGAGTCCTTTATTTAATTGGAATTGTGAAAGGTGCTCATTGCCAGTGAAAGAGATCTTTGGGTAGGTGATGGAACAGATCTTCTAATCCTATCAGCAGCTATGAATTATAATAGGTTTTTATTCTTACTTTTCTGTATAAGATTTTATAACAAAAGCACTCAAGATGATCATGAGAAAATAGATAAGCTTGAAATAGTTAAATCTATTTTATATATATTTGTCCAAAATTGTAAAAATAAATGTTATAATACATGGGAATATGTAAGAATAGATGAGATGTGGCTTCATTTCTGGCGGTGCTCATTTGTTCAATATATGCCTAGTAAGCCAGTAAGATAGACTCAAGCTGTTTAGAATGTGTGATTCATAAACTTTTTATTGCAGTAACTTTAATGTTTAGTTTTGGAAGCAATTGCCAGCTCCATATAAACCACAGAACAGTTTATAAATCTAACACAGCCCTTTTATAAGGCTAACACAGTCCATTTATAAATCAAATGAAAATAGAACTGAAAATTGGTATACTAATATACAGTACCAAGAAATGGTTTGACATTGACTGGAACATTGGAGGAAAACAAGAAAGCAATCTCTCCATCTTATTTGCTTAATACAATAAGAGACTATAACGTCTTTGTACAATTTTCACTTTTACAAAATTTCAATTTCAACAATTCATTCTTCAAAGACACAAATGAGGATACAGACAAACCAGAATTATATATGGATTACAATATTTCCAAAAGCAGAGTAAACAAATTCAACAAGATATGTGTAACGTTTTCTATTTATATAATAACAAGGCATTGACTGTTCTTAGGAATCAGTAAGGTTAACTTCAAGAGTCATTCTGTACTATTTTGAAATACATTTCATGAACAATCACTTCAACTATCATATTAAATTAACTCACTTCCTCTTGACTTACATCTGTTTTTAGCGAAGTATTGGGCTCAAGCTCAGGAAGAGTTTGGCCAAATAATAATAAAGGAATTTGTTGGTTGTGCAGAAAATTTTTTTTATCAATGAAGTGCAGCTCATATTTATTATTTATTTGCAGTTTTTGTGTTGTACACATCTTGAGGTTTTTGTATAAATTACACTTTTTTGAAATAACTTGGCAAAACAACCACTACTTACTGGTTTATTCAGCAGACGCTTTTCGCACTAGGTCAGGGCATTATTCAATACTGTGAGTCACTGACAAGACTGTTTTCGATGTGTTGTGTTGGTGTGAGTTTGTAGTGTATTTCTGTTCTGTGGTGTGTTATTGTTCATAGAGTAGTTGTTAATTATGTGTTCAAATGTAGTATTTGATTGTGAGTGTTGCACAAGTATATTTAGTATTATTCATTGGACAAGTAGCTTATACACAGGAAGTAGGCAGGATATTCTTTCTAGTGATGAATAAGCTGTTTGACTGTACAGCTCAGAGACCAAAGAGGATAAAATTGAAATGAATGACTTAATAAAACTTTCATTACAAACTTTTATTTTACTTTATACTTGTAACTAACTATATATTTTTGTAATTTAAATCTTTGAAAATTAATTAAAACATGAAAAATACTTTGTTGTTCATAATTTCATAGAACTAACACAAGGAAAATAATATTTGTACATTTAAGTTAAAGAAAACTAAATAAGTACTGAAAAACTAAGAATCAATGATATCATTCATATTATTATGACAGTGTAACAAATGAATTGTTTAACATTAAAATCACATTATTATTTTTTCATGGGATATTTAAGAATTTGGTTTAATTTCAACTCATAATATTATATTTAACACGAGTAATATGAATAAACTTTATTTTAATCTCCAAGGATTTCATTTAGATTAGAGAAAAAATTAAGTAGCTCAAATTTATATTTTTAAACTAGAACTATAAATTTAAAACAATTAACAGTATAACATCAGATATGCATTCAACTTGTTTTACCAAATAAAACAAGTTGCAGTATGCTTACTGTTTATGTAAGCTGTGTTACACTACTTCAAACTATTTACTAAGCGGAGTTACAGTGTGTATTATTTATTGATTATATTATTCAAAAGAATGATTAAATATGGATTGCTAAGAAACATCTTAAGATTGTTGTCATGAACAGCAAATCATTCACTGGCATCAGTTTCATCACACTGTTCGAGATTGTACTGCAAATTTCATTTGCTTCTTATACACTGCAATAGTAGCATAGAGGTGTGTAGGCCCCTAAAATCTAAACTCCCCTAAAATATAAAACTTGTTTTTATTTATGAGCTGTTAGGAATTCTACTCTTAAATTTATTAGTCAGACCAACAAGATATGGAATAATTACAATTTTGGCAGAGTAACATTAAAAGGTTGAATTATAAACCCCTTTATGGTATTGTGAAATTGGGAATTTCTAACTGTACTAAATAAAAACATTTTTTTTTTTCTTGGGTTAAATATACTTTTCTTTAAGATGCATGCTCAGCATTCTTCAGGGTGCTCAAAAGACCACTAAAAACATTTTTTTTATAGTTTCAGTCATAGAAAGTTTAAAATATCCCAGTCTTTTGGAGATGTAATTTTTTCATACACATTTTTGGATAGATTGATTTTTTCAGGAAGGTCAGAATCTATAGATTCATCAGGTTTGTTTGAATCTTCCTCATTATTTAACTGAAAACCAGCACTCCTGAAATACTTTACATCCTATGTGTAACATTATTCCACATATAGTTTATCTTAAACTCTGCAATTAGTAAGCTTATTGCTTAACATTTTTTTGTCATTTGGCTCTTTCAAGGTTTTTAAAACAACTAGTTGTCAAAAATATTTTGGATTTTAGTAAATTTTGTGTTATTCCTTGGTCCATAAGTTGAAAGACTGAAGGTCAGAAAATTACAGGGAGTTATTCAACAAAAATTCACTTTAAAGAAAAGAAGCCTTGGAGGGTGGTAGAATTATCAACAAAACAGTAAATATTTTCTATTTTGTGTACTAAATATTTTAAACAATACAACTACTATGGGAGCTTTGTTGTTAAACTCATAAATAAACTGAAAATTTATTACTGATTTGAAGAGTTTTGACTTATCCTTTGCCTAACATTAAAAGTAGAAATTTTTGGGAGCAGTCTATATCCCCCCCCAACCATATCTGTCACCCTATCTTTATTATCCTTTCCCTTAAGTACATTTATTGTATTTGAAAATAGAAAAGTCTTGCTTCGTAAGCACTTAAATACACCCCAATCTTGACCACATTAAAACTATTTTTGTCTGATAAACATCAGTTATTTTTCAATGAATTATAGCACTCATTCTCTACTTTTACCTGATCCACCTTCATCAAAAACATTTAAGAATAAACTTGTATCACAGTGACTGACTGAGACACTTTGGAATAAAATTATACCAGCATGCACTGACTTTAAATTCTTCAATTTTTAATTTGCCTACAAATTCTTCTGCTTTTGTGAGATTTATTGAGCTATTTAAAGGAATGTTATGTTCACAAATTTGTTTAAACCACTTTAAAACACAATCATCCATTTCAGGTGACATAACCCTGTTTCGATTGTTATAGTTTTTCCGATTCCACGTCTTGAATATTGTAGTTTCATTATATAAAAATAATGACAAAGTGGTCTGAAAAATCTTCTATTCTTTTGTGATTTTCCATTTTCCTTTTACTCTCTGTTTAACTTCTTGGATTACTTTAATTTTTAATTCAATGTTAAATTGTTGTATGTCATACGCTTAGCCATTTGAAAGTAATTAAAAAAAATAATAACTTCTAACTCAAACCTCTAAATGAAAAACTCACTTAAAACGCTAAGCTCTAGATTAGATGTCGGCAACATGAGACCTGGTGATGATTTGTTTGTATCTACACATAATTTAAAAATAAAAATTAAAAAAAAATCAAGTGTTATTATTAATGTACTAATATTAATTTGTGCACCAAATATTACTATTTTATGTACAATGATGATTCACTTATCCATTAATTTATATAAATATTGAGCTATATTTTGTGTGAGCAAGAATGTGTTTGATTCACAGAAGAATCTTTATACACTGTAGTTTCCGTAAAGACACTGAAGATTACTTAGTGACTACCGCAGGATTGAACTTGACGCTAATATTACGTTCGGGCTTCATCGGTTGTGATCGGAACATTTTAACCAGCAGTCTTGAAGAACTAGCGGTCTGCCCCCACTATTTTGTCTGATTGCAGTGTTGTTGTGGCGTGTGTGCTGTTTCATTTATTGCTAGTCTGATTTTTGTGAAGCCATGCCTACTTTTAGTAAAAAACATAAAGTGACTGATGAGCGCCGTGTTTTCCAAGAACGTGTTACACTGATGCTTATTTATTTGTAGAAGTTAGTCAAAAACCAATATGTTTGTTATGCAGTGGATCAGTTGCTGTGATAAAAGAGTACAACCTGAAGCGGCATTACAAAACTAAACACACCGCAAAATTTAATTTGTTACAAAGACAAATTTGGAGTGATAAAGTGTGTGATTTTAAGAAAAAACCTAAAAATCAGGAGTTTACATTCAAAAAGCTAACAGTTGAGATAGAAGCCTGTTTTAAGGTAAGCTACATTATAGTTGAAAAATTGCAAAGAAGTCGAAACCTTTTTGTGGAGAATTCATCAAAGAATGCATGGAATCCACTGCTGAAATTCTGTGTCCAGCCCAAAAACCGCTGTTTTCCAAAGGTAGCCTTTCTGTTTCTACTATTTCAAGGTGTATTGACGACATGGCTGAAGCTATCGATATTGCCCTTATGAACGACTCTTCTGAATTCGTATTTTACTCAATTCTCCTTGACGAAAGTACAGATGTATCTGATACTGGACAGTTGGATATTTTTATTAGATGAGTTAATAACAATCTCAAGATCACTCATGAGTTGCTAAGGCTACATCCAATGAAAGAAACCACACAGGGAACAGATATTTTTGCATTTGTTGATTCCATCTTCGCGTGAGCTACTAGTAATCACTTACAACTTTTTTTAAAAACTGTTTTAACTTGCCTATAGTAGCACTTACTTTTTTTTTTTTTTTGTTGAGGACGGCCGTTTCGGGAGATGTGTCCCTTTGTCAACTCAGACCATAACTCTGAGTTACGGTCTGAGTTGACAAAGGGACACATCTCCCAAAACGGCCGTCCTCAACAAAAAAAAAAAAAGTAAGTGCTACTATAGGCAAGTTAAAACATTTTTTAAAAAAAGTTGTAAGAGATATTTTTGAATGGAAGTGCTCAATAAATTCAAACTTGGGGTCACTAACATGGCCTGCATTGCCACTGATGGTTGTCCTTCAATAGTTGGGAAAAATAAAGGAGTGTTTGCTTTGGTTCAGAAGCAAAATAGAGATGATCCTGTTATGGATTACCATTTGCATCATATACCAAGAACATTTGTGTAGTAAAGCAGTAAATTTTGAAAATGTAATGAGTGTTGTGATCAAAGTTGTAAAATTTATCAGATCTCATGGACTTAAATATCAATAGTTTCAAAGGTTGTTGGCTGAGATTAATTTAGATTATGGAAGTGTTACTTATTTTTGTGGTGTTTGTTGGCTTTCCCGAGGTCAATTGTTAGAGAGAGTAACTGAACCAAAAGACCCAATACAAATGTTTATAGAAAGTAAAGGGAAACCTGTTGATGAGTTCAACTACCCTACTTGGGTAAGTGATTTAACTTTCTGTGCAGACATTACAAGGCACCTCAGTATCCTGAACAAAAAATTGCAATATCCAGACCACACCATTCATAATCTTTTTGACTATTTTAGGTAATTTGAGAGTGGCAATATCAACTTAGGGACTTTGACTTAATTAATTTTAAGAAATTATCACATGATATTAATAAACATGTTACTACATTGGGTGAACTCAAAGAAGAGTTTAGCTCCCAATTTTCTGACTTAAGGAAAAGTGAAAAGTTAATTGATGTATTTGCACGGCAGTTCAGTGTCATTAGGTTTGATGCACCAGGAAATATCAAAATGGACTTGGAGTGCAACTCGAAGTTAAAAGAAAAGTATAACTTCCTGATAGAATATTATTCCGAGTATATTGACAGGGACAATTTCCCTAGTGTAAGAATGCATGCTTTAAAATTTTTGATTGGTTTTTGGAAAGACCTATCTTTGTGAGCAGTTGTTTTCCAAAATGAACTTTATGAAAAACCAATTCTGAAGCAGGTTAACAGATAGCCATCATCAAAACTCGCTGAAAGTGTCATCTTTGAATATCAAACTCATCAAAAAGATGCAGTGTCAGACTTCTCATTTATAATTCAACTTTCAACATTTTGGTTATGATCTTATGGACTCTAATTTCGTTTTTACTTAATTTTTATAATGCTGTTCTTTGCCCTGGTAAAATGTAAATTACTTTAGATGAATAATAAATATGTATTTAAAATGTATTAATTCTGTTATTTTATTTCCCATAATTTCTAGCAAAATGTGTATAATAGTTGAGTTATACTGAGGCATAATATTTTTACTAATAAAGTATATTAAAATGCTTGTTTCAAAATAAAAATTTACACATCCGTCATGTTTCCACTATGCCAAATAGAATCCAAATAACACAACACATTTTACTAATTCAAATTGGCATGTCCTCATTTTAAAAAAAAGTTTGTATTACTCAGAAACTAATACTTGGTCTACAAAAACTGTCTAGTTTATTTTTCATTTTGTGTGCTAAAATAGAGTAAAATGTGATATTCAGGGGTTAAATTTTAAAAACTTTCCCAGATACGACCCCCTGGTCCCACTCATTAGGTGTGTGTTTAGGTAGGCAATATCCCTAAACAAGAAGACCCCTCCCCCGCCAAGAAAAAGATTCTAGATTCACAACTGACTATGCGGCCCCAAAAGTCTAATTAAAATCTTGTGCGGTCCTTCAAGCTTTAAAGGTGGCCGACTCCTGCTATAGATTATACAAATATTTGAGTGACTAAATCTAACCAATTTGTGGGAGATTATAATGAAGGATATGGTACAGAATGTTTATCCCATGTCTCCATATTGAAACCTGACAAACTTTGTATAAATATACAAACTGAATGTAAGCATAATGTCAACTGGGATAGCTATAATGTTTTGTAAAATTACAACCCGTTTTACAAAAATACAAAAGCAGGTGTCATTTTCCTACATTTGCCCTGCTGTAAACCTGGCTATCATGTATTGTACATTCTTTTCTACAATCTTTTGTAACAAGTTTCTTCAAAGTAGATTATAAAAGATGTTTTTAGTGTAAGATGATGTTTCTTCTTACTGCAGTCAATAATGAGTACTCTATTACAGTATACTGCTTTAAGAAAGAATTACCTCTACTTATTCTGACCTTCGTAAAAGGAGTCTTTCATATTAATAAATGAATTATATGAAAACAGATTTCAGTTTAACAGTGTCAAATTTCATCTATAGTGTTTCAGTGCTAAGAAGGTCAACAAATGTTGCTCCCAGGTATTGAATTTTTAAAAGGATTTTAAAAGAGTTCCCCAGACCTCTTTTGGCAGTCCCTGAAATAGCTTTCTGGCCATGCTGCTAAATGTATCTTTGTTTTAATATTTTCAATCTCGATTTTTTATCAAGATATTTGTACTGTAAACACTTTTTTTGTCTTTTTGCCAAAGAAACTCAATGTAGGAGTTGGTTGCTATTAATCCTGTTCAGTTTCTTGGTCACTATCTGGTCTATTAGCTGCAGAACTGCTGAATTCCTCTAGAAACATTTTTTTAAAACACTTCTTTATTAAACCTTTCTTTAAAAAAAGTTTCAATTCGTAATTTAGGAAAATTTTTTTTTACGTCTTGAATTTTCTAAACCTATGCCTAGATTTGAAGTCCTTAAAATGGCAACAAGTGGTTTTGAAATTATTCAGACTAATAAGGTGGTCATTAAATTGTCACTCTTCTTCATAAATCAATGCTCCTGAAGTTGTTAACCCTTTGACCAGTGACTTTCCAAATCGCAGCATCCATTGAATTTCACTTCTTTTTCAAAGCTACAATTTGCTTCTAAAAATCTCCAGAGGATGGCAGGATAGTTCATTTACAAAAATAATTGGATTGTAACATATAGATTGTCACTGCTTTAAAACAATAATAAAAATGCAACAGTGATGTAGTTATTTTCACTGGCTTGTAGCATGGTAATGTGACTTTTAGCATCAATACTCTTCAAAGGGTTAAATATTGATAAGTACAGCCATTTTATACATGTATATTTGATTAAGATTATAGGGATATTTGATTGATATAATAATAAATTTCATACTTGTACAACTAAACAATATAAAATAAACAGACACTTGAATTTGCAGCTTCAACATAGTTAACACCCAGTTACAATAAAATGCTACTTGGTATAACTGCACCTAAAATGCGATCAATCTACATAATATGGTTCACTTATATCCACTCTTTTGAAACAAGCAAGAGGTCAGTTGTGGTCGGAGTGGACAAAGCTACATCTTCTAAAACACTCTCGCTTATTTAGGACTAATAAGGTTTCAATCTAGGCAGGTTTTACATATTTTTATGTATATGATAGTACAATTAAGTCTTTATGCCATTTTAATTTCATGTTTTCTTTGTCCTTGAACTGTGAATAAATTCTTGAAGTTCAAAATAGTCATTTCCAACATTGCTATTTTTTGCTTATAGAGAAATGTATAAGTTTTTAGTAGATTCCTATTTATTTCATTTTTTAATTGGAAAGAAGTAAAATTATTTTTGCACTTCTTATTTTTTTTTGTATAAACATTAATATTTTTTAAAAAATTGATATTACTATTATTTTATAGAAATAAAATAATTTTAATAAACACTGATAGAAAATTTTTCAATTTATATGGAATTTCTACGAAGAGAGTTTATTGAATTTCATGTTGTTTTTCAAACAACATGAAGACAGTTATTTTCTAATTAAAAATGTTAGGTTTATTTAAAATCAATTTTATAGAATAAATAGATACTGTTATTAATTAACTAATTTTTTAAATTATAGAGACGTACATACCTCACTCGAAGCCCTAATGCGACATTTGGAACACTGAGAAACTTTGAATCGGTAAGTAATGTTTAAAACTGTTTTCTTAGGAAAACCAATTCTATATGATGCCTACAGGGAAAGTTTATAGAATGATTGTGTTTTTAAAAAAGTGTTATTTATCAAAGATGGGCAGGTATTGGCATTGATACCATTTTGAAAGTTACCCAATTGGTAGGATTTGTGTAGTAAGTTTAATTTTTAAAAAATATATAATTAGTGCCTACACCTTAATATTCAAGTATTTACTGGTAAGTTATGTATTCAAAACTTGTGTAACTAATTTTGAAAATAGTTTGCAACATAAATATTATCTAATCTTTCACTAGTTATTTTGATTTAACTGTTAGCAAATGGGCTGAGGAGAGGTTGAAGCTCTGTAAAAAGGGGTACACAATACAATATACTAAGACTGTTTTATTTTTTTACCTCAGTGTTATGCCAGCTGTTGAAATAAGTAGTCTATATTGTATATACTTGCCTGCCTCTTTTATTTGTCAGATTATCAATAGTGATTTCACTCCTATCTTTCGCCTACATCAATTTTCAGAACTTCTGATTCAGTAGGTAATTGAAATATACTTATTTATTAACTTACCAATGTTGTAAGAAACACTGTGTCACACAATGGTAAACGTATTTTCATATTAACAAATTAGATTTTGTTTTTTTTTATTAATCTTACTTAGCTAGTTCAAAGATAGCTTAATCTTCAAGCTCAAAATGAAAAGCTAGTTATTCCTAATCTATGGATGACCTATCTGTGAACCATTCCTGAAACCAAAAATAGCAATAAAAAAGTAGTTTTATTTGACACCAAAAGCAATTTGCTAATAGTTGAAAATTAAGTTAAATTAGTATTTTAACTTTAAAAACAGTCAATACACTGAATGCCTCTATAAATTCAAACATGTGTGAGTACACAGGTGTGAGGCATTCAGCCTGAAATTTGACACAAAGACAGAAATAATAAGTAATAATAATGAATTTCCAGAGGACCATACAGATAAATTTAGAAGGGGGCAAATCTGTGAGTAGCCTTGAGTTTATTGTAACAAAGAGGTTGTGAAAAAAAAATGCTAAATTACTAACGTAAAATAAAATGTTCTTTAAAGATGAAAATGACGACGTAGGGTGTGCACACCAATATAACTGTTCACTAAACACTTTTAATTACTTCAGTTGAAATGTTCACTAGAAGAATAACAAACTGGGCTCGCAAACCTGATGGCTCGACAACTTTTTATCCTAGATTTGAGGTTGTCCAGTGTGTGGTAGCTCAGATAAAGAACTTCCTGTACGAAGAGGAGGCCGAGTAAGAGAGTGTCCAGTTGGAGGTGGGGCAGAGAGACAGTTTTCAATATGAAGAGATGGTCCATCAAGAGAACTTCCAGTATGAAAAGTTTGAGGAGATTACCAGTTTGATTGGAAGTTGGAGACAGTAAGAATTTCCAATTTGAGGTGATCAAGAACGAATTTGTCCAGTAGTCAAAAGAGGTTGAGCAAAAGGTCATGCGGCTTTTAGGCATTGAGATTGAGAAGGAAGTCCTTCTTCATGTACCAGTGTATTAAGCTTCTGTTTATAATGCTGGCATGATTTATTTGAAGCACATCTAGCTTGAAAAAGTACACCCAGACAGTTGAAGCAGTGTTGGTGCTGCTATACCTGGCAGCGATGTTCAGAAAGGGAGAGACTGTTGAAAATTTTGCAGTGAAATATTTTATGAGTGCCAGCACAGAAGAAACAAGTGGTAGTGGGGGTGCCAGAGTCAGAATTTCAAGAAGAATTTGTAGATGGTGTTGTTCATGGTCAAATAATCTACAAGCGGGTGAACAGGACGAGAAGAGTTAGGTGCATGGAGACTTGGTTGAGATTATGAGAAAGAGAAGAGCATTTAGTGACAGTACCTTGTGCTATAAGTTTCCTTGGTGTTGATCGACTATTGTTAGAATGAGTAGCTGGAGTTTGCAAGAGCTCCATAGCAATTGCTTGCTTGGTAACAAATTTATTCAAGAGCATAAAAAAAGGGATGCCACCAGTTGTCAGTTGGGTTTCAAAACTGAGACGAGTTGAAGGGTCCAGATTGCTAAGAGACAGTTGGAAAAGTAGAAAGTCAGCCAAGTCTGGCATGTTTAGTGCCTTAAGGGAACTGACTGCATTAGAATCTGTTGAAAGGTATCTATTAAGTTCGTCATGAGTAACTCCCTTCATGATGGAGGAGTTACGAATTTGTTGTACATAGTAGTCCGCCAGCCGATGGGAATTGGTATAACATCTTTGCAAAGCTTCATAATCGATCTGGTAGTTAGTTGTAGTGCATGACAAGTAGCTCCGAGATAATATCTGATGCATCACTCCTCAACACTCCTCAAAGGTATTGAAATTTATGGATGCTGCTCAATTCAATGTTGTGGTGTATTAGAGAATGATACAATTAATTGAAGTTGGCCCAGTCTTTGACTGAACCAGAGAAGTTGCGTACAGATAATGAAGACAAAACCATTTGGTACCCGTAAGGGTTTAGGCTCAATTTCCTTTTTAATAGATTTTGTACACTTCAGAACTAACGGGTAAAAATGTTTATAAAATTTTGTTTCAAGTTCAATGACTTTATCAAATTTTCCTTTTGCCAAGGCAGGATTTTCCATCTGCTCTTGGATGCTGTCAAAGGCTTCTTGGATGGTGTGCACATTTTTGGTCACAGCCTAAGGGACAGAATAATTGCCGATAAAACTAGAAATTGGTTCCAGATCAAAAATAATAAGCTAACCCTTGCCTCACATTGTTCGAAGATAGTTGCCATTGTTTAATAGAAAGTTGTATAAAAAAATAGAATACAAAACCAAAACGAAAATTGAGGTTGAAATATATGAAAAAACTGTAAAATAGGTGGTTCACTTTTTAATGCCTTAAAACTTTGTGTCATTGTATTATAATAGGGAGCACACAAAAAAATTATGGAGACAAATTTTAAAATTTATAAAAAAAATAAGGATGCAAGAGTACTTATACTATTTTCTGAATATCTTTTCAACTTTTACTGGTATTTATATGGTATAGTAGTTACATCTTGAATTTAAGCTTTGGAGTTTGTGAATATTATAGTACTTTCACAGCTAACTGCAAAGAGTCAAAGATCTGCATAGAGCTCAGAACAAACAGAAGGGCTTAGCTTCCATGTTTACATCAAAATTTGACTGGTGTGTTTCTCTTGAAAACGGATTAAAAGATAATTCGTCTTTACTCCTATCCTTTTTATTAATGGATCATTGTATACACCCTTAAAGAAACATTGGTCAGCTGAAAATCTCTTGTCTGTTATTGAAATAGTTACTCTTCATATTTACACTCTCCAACAACAACTGACTTGAATATATGAGAGGGAGCCCAATTGGTTGAATACTGGGATACTTAGCTCTGTTGAATTTGTAAACTGATTTTATTCCAGAATCAGGTTCTACCTATTTGTTGTGTTTATTTTCACTCAAAACATGATGAATACTCTCAGTTTCGATCTTTGAGGCACCTCTTTCAATCCCAAATAAACTTCTTCTGCAAGCTCCCTGAAAACTTTGTAATTTTTGTAAGTGTATGTATTTGAACTGTGAATAATGTTTATAGCCCTCTCTGCTAAAAAACTTTTGTTTAGAATGTTGGACTGAGCTTCAATAAATCAATGTATACCAATTATCATGCCATATTTAGGGTAAATAAATTTTATTGATTGCAATAATCCAAGCGCAGTATACCCATACCTGTCCATGGTATCATTTCTGCACAAATAATTGATTAAAAACTTAAATTCTACATTTTTAGTTTTGTTGAGTTAGTTCATTTGCTAAATAAATAAAATTTTGTATTAAAACAGCTTACAAAAATGTATGTTCACTATGTTGTCGACCAAGGATATCAACAACACCTAAAATAACATGATATGTACAACTTTGTTTACATATGAGTGTAAATGGAATTATATTTTTAAAAAATCAACATTAAAATTGTGTTTAACTAAAAGAGGGTCAGTTACTTAAAATGGGGCTAGGCATACTTTTTTAACACAAGCATTTCTTGGATAACTTCGCTTTTGAATTTTTTTTTGTAAGGTAATTGTCTTCATATCTTTCACTATAGTACAACTATTGTTTTGAGCTTAGCTTGTGAGGTTATGTTAAAACAAATAAAAGACATATACAAAAATCTCAAATTAATCATTTATTGACTCATACGCGTTTCAATGACAAAGTCATTATCATCAGTGAGTGTTGCTACTACAAACTCTAACTTACAACTTAGAACAGTTGTAAGTTAGAGTTTGTAGTAGCAACACTCACTGATGATGATGACTTTGTCATTGAAATGCGTATGAGTCAATAAATGAATAATTTGTGAGTTATGTGTATGTCTTATTTGTTTCACTATAGTGTTATCATTTCACTTCCTTGTACACAAATTTCAATTACTATATTTTATACTGCATTTTGAATCAGTTTTGACATGTTGAAAGCGACTACTGTAGTTCTATGAGAAGATAAATATTTGGTTAAATGGTTCATTAATTATATATATATATATATGAATTTATTTGTAGAAATTACTTAATATTAAAACAGTTTGTAGAAGCAAAAACAATTTATATATGTCTCTTATAATTATATCACGGTTGCACATAAGTATGAGTAAAAGTATTTTTTTTTACAGCCTGTGACATGGCCAGATGGTCATATTGAACCACCATATGACTATTCCATGACCAACAAAACTTACCCCCCAGGATACTATGACAAAATTGTAAGTAATATAAAATATAGAGTGATATTTTGAACACTAGTTATGATTCATATATGCTCTTCATTATTTAACATTCGGTTTAAACAACCCTTCTACAAAAAACTCATAATAAAACATAAACATGTATAGACAATTTAAGGGTTCATGGTGATATTTTTGTTTAACGATTTCCATCTCGATACAAATTCACCAAATGTGGAATTTTTTACTGTATACCCTATATTTAGTAGGATTTTTATTAAAATTTTTATAAAATAGTGTAATTCAGCAGGCATATGGAAAGAACTATAAACAATTTTTAAAAAAGGTGTTTTAAAATGCTCATTATACAAGGAGCTTAATATTGATGGATCCATATCACAGCTCCTAAATTAGGATTTCTGAAGATCTGATCAGCTTTTAATAAAAGATGGCAAAACAGACTGATGATTTCAGAAGCCATGATTCAAATAGGTTCATGTGATAGTCAATCCACACACACCTGACCTAAACAATTACTTACATTCCTTCCTCTTGTTTACCTTTCTGCTGATAAAATCTATTGATGACACATTTCCACACTGGGGGCGAATTCAAAGTTGCTTTGCGTTTGTTAAGACTCCCTTGCTTTTCTATTTCAACAGCCTCACGTATAATTCTAGTCCTGTAGTTTTCCACTTGAGCAATCTGTCATAAGACTGGGAATCAATGGTATGTCCTGTATCACTGTGGTGCTTGAACAGAGCAGACGTTTTCTGCTTTAAAAACGTACCCCTATTATCAGGCTTTTAAGAGAATATTATTAATGATTCTGTTTGACTGACCAAATTTAAACACATATGACACAGAAGAAACATGGATAAGTTGATAGATTCAAATGGTGAACATATCTGAAGAATTAAAACAGATTTTAAAGATCAACTCACCCCATTTATCTCTTTAACTCTTGACAAGCCATATTTTGGAAATATTTATAACATCATATTTTTTGTTTTATCATACTCATATTTTTGACAAGATACAAATCAATTAAAAAGAGATTAAAATATATTTAATGGATTTTTGTAGCAAGCAATTTTAATCTGAATGTTACTGATTTTTTAAAACCTTAGGAAGAACTTTTTAAAATATTATCACAGAAGGTTTTGAAATGGAGAGTAGATGGTCTTATGGTGCAGCAACAGGTAAAAGTTAAAGCTACATTTCAATATGACAGTGGACTACAATAGACGCTTATTAATCCGAGACCTAAACAACCAGTTTACCCAATGTAGTACAAAATATATATATATATATATATATTCGTCATGTGTTTTTTTCATGCTACTCTTTCATAAAAAAACACTTTAAAAAAAAGCTTCCACTTAGAGTTTTAAGGTCAAAAGATATATTCCCTACCATAGCTTGTTCTAATGTTAGGGAAGATTGTATGTTAAGTTATTGATGATAGGGAAATATGTGAGGCCTGTACTATCAACAATTTGTCTGTTTCTAGACTGCCTAAGTTGTAAGAAATAAGAAAAAAAGGGATTGCATTAAACACCAATTGTTTACTGTGTTTGTGCGACACATTAAAAAACTCTTTAAAAAAACTACCTGGCTTGACAGCACTTTTAATAATGAACACTGCCTTGCTCATTCTCAAACAGAAGAAATGGCGATATTAACATCATGTTTTTAGCTTACAATGTCATCCTTATACTTCATCCCATTGTCCAAAAGCTTTCAACACAAACTTTCAAAAGTCTTATTAGTACAATTGTTGAAAGAAACGACATTGTACAGACTCTTAAAAAAATTGCAGTGATGATGTTTACATAACAGCAGAGGCATTGAATGAGGGGATACTCTTCAAATGCTGTGGAGAAAATTAGTAAACATCATTAAAAAATAAAGAAATTTTGTTGAAGTTTTGACAGAAGATTACAATGGAGAAAATTTTAGCCTTGGACAGATGGCTGAAAGATTGGGAGATGAAACAAACACTAAAAGCGATGTAACCGAGTGGATCAATGCAGACAGACTGGAAGTGTCTGATGGGAAGATAGTAGAGGCAAGTGTATGTGAAGGGTGAAGTAAGTGACAATGAAGTCATTGAAAAAATCAACCACAATGAAGGATGCAAAGTGTTTGAATAGATATCAGAAGTAGTGTGAGTGTGAGTGTGTGAAGTAGAGCAGTAGTCAGAGACAACTTCCATAAATACTCTATTGCTGTGCTTAGAGCAGTAGTGAGGGACAACTTCCATAAATCCTCTATTGCTGTGCTTAGAGCAGTAGTTAGGGACAACTTCCATAAATCCTCTATTACTGTGCTTAGAGCAGTAGTCAGAGATAACTTCCATAAATCCTCTATTGCTGTGCTTAGAGCAGTAGTCAGAGATAACTTCCATAAATCCTCTATTGCTGTGCTTAGAGCTAGTCAGAGACAACCTCCATAAATCCTCTATTGCTGTGCTTAGAGCAGTAGTTAGGGACAACTTCCATGAATCCTCTATTACTGTGCTTAGAGCAGTAGTCAGAGACAACTTCCATAAATCCTCTATTGCTGTGCTTAGATCAGTAGTCAGGGACAACTTCCATAAATCCTATATTGCTGTGCTTAGAGCAGTAGTCAGAGACAACTTCCATAAATCCTCTATTGCTGTGCTTAGAGCAGTAGTCAGGGACAACTTCCATAAATCCTCTATTGCTGTGCTTAGAGCAGTAGTCAGAGACAACTTCCATAAATCCTCTATTGCTGTGCTTAGAGCAGTAGTCAGGGACAACTTCCATAAATCCTCTATTGCTCTGCTTAGAGCAGTAGTCAGGGACAACTTCCATAAATCCTCTATTGCTGTGCTTAGAGCAGTAGTCAGAGACAACTTCCATAAATGTTCTATTGCTGTGCTTAGAGCAGTAGTCAGAGACAACTTCTATAAATGCTCTATTGCTGTGCTTAGAGCAGTAGTCAGAGACAACTTCCATAAATGCTCTATTGCTGTGCTTAGAGCAGTAGTCAGGGACAACTTCCATAAATCCTCTATTGCTGTGCTTAGAGCAGTAGTCAGGGACAACTTCCATAAATCCTCTATTGCTGTGCTTAGAGCAGTAGTCAGAGACAACTTCCATAAATGCTCTATTGCTGTGCTTAGAGCAGTAGTCAGAGACAACTTCCATAAATGCTCTATTGCTGTGCTTAGAGCAGTAGTCAGAGACAACTTCCATAAATCCTCTATTGCTGTTCTTAGAGCAGTAGTCAGAGACAACTTCCATAAATCCTCTATTGCTGTTCTTAGAGCAGTAGTTAGGGACAACTTCCATAAATGCTCTATTGTTGTGCTTAGAGCAGTAGTTAGGGACAACTTCCATAAATGCTCTATTGCTGTGCTTAGAGCAGTAGTCAGAGACAACTTCCATAAATGCTTTATTGTTGTGCTTAGAGCAGTAGTTAGGGACAACTTCCATAAATGCTCTATTGTTGTGCTTAGAGCAGTAGTTAGGGACAACTTCCATAAATGCCTATTGTTGTGCTTAGAGCAACAGTTAGGGACAACTTCCATAAATGCTCTATTATTTTGCTTAGAGCAGTAGTTAGGGACAACTTCCATAAATGCTCTATTGTTGTTCTTAGAGCAGGAGTTAGGGACAACTTCCATAAATGCTCTATTGTTGTGCTTAGAGCAGTAGTCAGAGACAACTTCCATAAATGCTCTATTGCTGTGCTTAGAGCAGTAGTCAGAGATAACTTCCATAAATGCTCTATTGCTGTGCTTAGAGCAGTAGTCAGGGACAACTTCCATAAATGCTCTATTGCTGTGCTTAGAGCAGTAGTCAGAGACAACATTCATAAATGCTCTATTGCTGTGCTTAGAGCAGTAGTCAAGGACAACTTCCATAAATCCTCTATTGCTGTTCTTAGAGCAGTAGTCAGAGACAACTTCCATAAATGCTCTATTGCTGTGCTTAGAGCAGTAGTCAGGGACAACTTCCATAAATGCTCTAATGCTGTGCTTAGAGCAGTAGTTAGGGACAACTTCCATAAATGCTCTATTGTTGTGCTTAGAGCAGTAGTTAGGGACAACTTCCATAAATGCTCTATTGCTGTGCTTAGAGCAGTAGTCAGAGACAACTTCCATATATGCTGTATTGTTGTGCTTAGAGCAGTAGTTAGGGACAACTTCTATAAATGCTCTATTGTTGTGCTTTGAGCAGTAGTTAGGGACAACTTCCATAAATGCTGTATTGTTGTGCTTAGAGCAATAGTTAGGGACAACTTCCATAAATGCCCTATTGTTGTGCTTAGAGCAGTAGTTAGGGACAACTTCCATAAATGCTCTATTGCTGTGCTTAGAGCAGTAGTCAGGGACTACTTCCATAAATGCTCTATTGTTGTGCTTAGAGCAGTAGTCAGAGACAACTTCCATAAATGCTCTATTGTTGTGCTTAGAGCAGTAGTCAGAGACAACTTCCATAAATGCTCTATTATTGTGTTTAGAGCAGTAGTCAGAGACAACTTCCATAAATCCTCTATTGCTGTTCTTAGAGCAGTAGTCAGGGACAACTTCCATAAATGCTCTATTGGTGTGCTTAGAGCAGTAGTCAGAGACAACTTCCATAAATGCTCTATTGCTGTGCTTAGAGCAGTAGTCAGAGACAACTTCCATAAATGCTCTATCGCTGTGCTTAGAGCAGTAGTCAGGGACAACTTCCATAAATCCTCTAGTGCTGTCTTAGAGCAGTAGTCAGAGGCAACTTCCATAAATGCTCTATTGCTGTGCTTAGAGCAGTAGTCAGGGACAACTTCCATAAATCCTCTATTGCTATGCTTAGAGCAGTAGTCAGGGACAACTTCCTTAAATCCTCTATTGCTGTGCTTAGAGCAGTAGTCAGAGACAACTTCCTTAAATCCTCTATTGCTGTGCTTAGAGCAGTAGTCATGGACAACTTCCATAAATCCAATTTTGCTGTGCTTAGAGCAGTAGTCAGGGACAACTTCCATAAATCCTCTATTACTGTGCTTAGAGCAGTAGTCAGGGACAACTTCCATAAATCCTCTATTGCTGTGCTTAGAGCAGTAGTCAGGGACAACTTCCAAAAATCCTCTATTGCTGTGCTTAGAGCAGTAGTCAGGGACAACTTCCATAAATCCTCTATTACTGAGCTTAGAGCAGTAGTCAGAGACAACTTCCACAAATCCTCTATTGCTGTGCTTAGAGCAGTAGTCAGGGACAACTTCCATAAATGCTCTATTGCTGTGCTTAGAGCAGTAGTCAGGGACAACTTCCATAAATCCTCTATTGCTGTGCTTAGAGCAGTAGTCAGAGACAACTTCCATAAATGTTCTATTGCTGTGCTTAGAGCAGTAGTCAAGGACAACTTCCATAAATCCTCTATTGCTGTTCTTAGAGCAGTAGTCAGAGACAACTTCCATAAATGCTCTATTGCTGTGCTTAGAGCAGTAGTCAGGGACAACTTCCATAAATGCTCTATTGCTGTGCTTAGAGCAGTAGTTAGGGACAACTTCCATAAATGCTCTATTGTTGTGCTTAGAGCAGTAGTTAGGGACAACTTCCATAAATGCTCTATTGCTGTGCTTAGAGCAGAAGTCAGAGACAACTTCCATAAATGCTCTATTGTTGTGCTTAGAGCAGTAGTTAGGGACAACTTAAATAAATGCTCTATTGTTGTGCTTAGAGCAGTAGTTAGGGACAACTTCCATAAATGCTCTATTGCTGTGCTTAGAACAGTAGTCAGAGACAACTTCCATAAATGCTCTATTGTTGTGCTTAGAGCAGTAGTTAGGGACAACTTCCATAAATGCTCTATTGTTGTGCTTAGAGCAGTAGTCAGAGACAACTTCCATAAATGCTCTATTGTTGTGCTTAGAGCAGTATTCAGAAAAAACTTCCATAAATGCTCTATTGTTGTGCTTAGAGCAGTAGTCAGAGACAACTTCCATAAATGCTCTATTGTTGTGCTTAGAGCAGTAGTCAGAGACAACTTCCATAAATGCTCTATTGTTGTGCTTAGAGCAGTAGTCAGGGACAACTTCCATAAATCCTCTATTACTGTGCTTAGAGCAGTAGTCAGAGACAACTTTTAGAGCAATAGTCAGATACAACTTCTATAAATTCTCTATTATTGTGTTTAGAGCAGTAGTCAGTGACAACTTAAATAAATGCTCTATTGCTGTGCTTAGAGCAGTAGTCAGGGACAACTTCCATAAATCCTCTATTACTGTGCTTAGAGCAGTAGTCAGGGACAACTTCCATAAATCCTCTATTGCTGTGCTTAGAGCAGTAGTCAGGGACAACTTCCATAAATCCTCTATTGCTGTGCTTAGAGCAGTAGTCAGGGACAACTTCCATAAATCCTCTATTACTGTGCTCAGAGCAGTAGTCAGAGACAACTTCCATAAATCCTCTATTGCTGTGCTTAGAGCAGTAGTCAGGGACAACTTCCATAAATGCTCTATTGCTGTGCTTAGAGCAGTAGTCAGGGACAACTTCCATAAATGCTCTATTGCTGTGCTTAGAGCAGTAGTCAAGGACAACTTCATTAAATCCTCTATTGCTGTTCTTAGAGCAGTAATCAGAGACAACTTCCATAAATGCTCTATTGCTGTGCTTAGAGCAGTAGTCAGGGACAACTTCCATAAATGCTCTATTGCTGTGCTTAGAGCAGTAGTTAGGGACAACTTCCATAAATGCTCTATTGTTGTGCTTAGAGCAGTAGTTAGGGACAACTTCCATAAATGCTCTATTGTTGTGCTTAGAGCAATAGTTAGGGACAACTTCCATAAATGCTCTATTGTTGTGCTTAGAGCAGTAGTTAGGGACAACTTCCATAAATGCTCTATTGTTGTTCTTAGAGCAGGAGTTAGGGACAACTTCCATAAATGCTCTATTGTTGTGCTTAGAGCAGTAGTCAGAGACATCTTCCATAAATGCTCTATTGCTGTGCTTAGAGCAGTAGTCAGAGACAACTTCCATAAATGCTCTATTGCTGTGCTTAGAGCAGTAGTCATGGAACACTTCCATAAATGCTCTATTGCTGTGCTTAGAGCAGTAGTCAGAGACAACTTCCATAAATCCTCTATTGCTGCGCTTAGAGCAGTAGACAGAGACAACTTCCATAAATCCTCTATTGCTATGCTTAGAGCAATAGTCAGAGACAACTTCCATAAATACTCTATTGCTGTGCTTAGAGCAGTAGTTAGGGACAACTTCCATAAATCCTCTATTGCTGTGCTTAGAGCAGTAGTCAGGGACAACTTCCATAAATGCTCTATTGCTGTGCTTAGAGCAGTAGTCAGAGACAACTTCCATAAATGCTCTATTGCTGTGCTTAGAGCAGTAGTCATGGAACACTTCCATAAATGCTCTATTGCTGTGCTTAGAGCAGTAGTCAGAGACAACTTCCATAAATCCTCTATTGCTGTGCTTAGAGCAGTAGACAGAGACAACTTCCATAAATCCTCTATTTCTGTGCTTAGAGCAGTAGTCAGAGACAACTTCCATAAATACTCTATTGCTGTGCTTAGAGCAGTAGTTAGGGACAACTTCCATAAATCCTCTATTGCTGTGCTTAGAGCAGTAGTCAGGGACAACTTCCATAAATCCTCTATTGCTGTGCTTAGAGCAGTAGTCAGAGACAACTTCCATAAATGCTCTATTGCTGTGCTTAGAGCAGTAGTCAGAGACAACTTCCATTTATGCTCTAGTGCTGTGCTTAGAGCAGTAGTCAGGGACAACTTCCATAAATCCTCTATTGCTGTTCTTAGAGCAGTAGTCAGAGACAACTTCCATAAATGCTCTATTGTTGTGCTTAGAGCAGTAGTCAGAGACAACTTCCATAAATGCTCTATTGTTGTGCTTAGAGCAGTAGTCAGAGACAACTTCCATAAATGCTCTATTGTTGTGCTTAGAGCAGTAGTCAGGGACAACTTCCATAAATCCTCTATTACTGTGCTTAGAGCAGTAGTCAGAGACAACTTTTAGAGCAATAGTCAGATACAACTTCTATAAATTCTCTATTATTGTGTTTAGAGCAGTAGTCAGTGACAACTTAAATAAATGCTCTATTGCTGTGCTTAGAGCAGTAGTCAGGGACAACTTCCATAAATCCTCTATTACTGTGCTTAGAGCAGTAGTCAGGGACAACTTCCATAAATCCTCTATTGCTGTGCTTAGAGCAGTAGTCAGGGACAACTTCCATAAATCCTCTATTGCTGTGCTTAGAGCAGTAGTCAGGGACAACTTCCATAAATCCTCTATTACTGTGCTCAGAGCAGTAGTCAGAGACAACTTCCATAAATCCTCTATTGCTGTGCTTAGAGCAGTAGTCAGGGACAACTTCCATAAATGCTCTATTGCTGTGCTTAGAGCAGTAGTCAGGGACAACTTCCATAAATGCTCTATTGCTGTGCTTAGAGCAGTAGTCAAGGACAACTTCATTAAATCCTCTATTGCTGTTCTTAGAGCAGTATTCAGAGACAACTTCCATAAATGCTCTATTGCTGTGCTTAGAGCAGTAGTCAGGGACAACTTCCATAAATGCTCTATTGCTGTGCTTAGAGCAGTAGTTAGGGACAACTTCCATAAATGCTCTATTGTTGTGCTTAGAGCAGTAGTTAGGGACAACTTCCATAAATGCTCTATTGTTGTGCTTAGAGCAATAGTTAGGGACAACTTCCATAAATGCTCTATTGTTGTGCTTAGAGCAGTAGTTAGGGACAACTTCCATAAATGCTCTATTGTTGTTCTTAGAGCAGGAGTTAGGGACAACTTCCATAAATGCTCTATTGTTGTGCTTAGAGCAGTAGTCAGAGACATCTTCCATAAATGCTCTATTGCTGTGCTTAGAGCAGTAGTCAGAGACAACTTCCATAAATGCTCTATTGCTGTGCTTAGAGCAGTAGTCATGGAACACTTCCATAAATGCTCTATTGCTGTGCTTAGAGCAGTAGTCAGAGACAACTTCCATAAATCCTCTATTGCTGCGCTTAGAGCAGTAGACAGAGACAACTTCCATAAATCCTCTATTGCTGTGCTTAGAGCAATAGTCAGAGACAACTTCCATAAATACTCTATTGCTGTGCTTAGAGCAGTAGTTAGGGACAACTTCCATAAATCGTCTATTGCTGTGCTTAGAGCAGTAGTCAGGGACAACTTCCATAAATGCTCTATTGCTGTGCTTAGAGCAGTAGTCAGAGACAACTTCCATAAATGCTCTATTGCTGTGCTTAGAGCAGTAGTCATGGAACACTTCCATAAATGCTCTATTGCTGTGCTTAGAGCAGTAGTCAGAGACAACTTCCATAAATCCTCTATTGCTGTGCTTAGAGCAGTAGACAGAGACAACTTCCATAAATCCTCTATTTCTGTGCTTAGAGCAGTAGTCAGAGACAACTTCCATAAATACTCTATTGCTGTGCTTAGAGCAGTAGTTAGGGACAACTTCCATAAATCCTCTATTGCTGTGCTTAGAGCAGTAGTCAGGGACAACTTCCATAAATCCTCTATTGCTGTGCTTAGAGCAGTAGTCAGAGACAACTTCCATAAATGCTCTATTGCTGTGCTTAGAGCAGTAGTCAGAGACAACTTCCATATATGCTCTAGTGCTGTGCTTAGAGCAGTAGTCAGGGACAACTTCCATAAATCCTCTATTGCTGTTCTTAGAGCAGTAGTCAGAGACAACTTCCATAAATGCTCTATTGCTGTGCTTAGAGCAGTAGTCAGAGACAACTTCCATAAATGCTCTATTGCTGTGCTTAGAGCAGTAGTCAGGGACAACTTCCATAAATGCTCATTTGCTGTGCTTAGAGCAGTAGTCAGAGACAACTTCCATTAATGCTCTATTGCTGTGCTTAGAGCAGTAGTCAGGGACAACTTCCATAAATCCTCTATTGCTGTTCTTAGAGCAGTAGTCAGAGACAACTTCCATAAATGCTCTATTGCTGTTCTTAGAGCAGTAGTCAGAGACAACTTCCATAAATGCTCTATTGCTGTGCTTAGAGCAGTAGTCAGAGACAACTTCCATAAATGCTCTATTGCTGTGCTTAGAGCAGTAGTCAGAGACAACTTCCATAAATGCTCTATTGCTGTGCTTAGAGCAGTAGTCAGAGACAACTTCCATAAACGCTCTATTGCTGTGCTTAGAGCAGTAGTCAGGGACAACTTCCATAAATGCTCTATTGTTGTGCTTAGAGCAGTAGTTAGGGACAACTTCCATAAATGCTCTTTTGTTGTGCTTAGAGCAATAGTTAGGGACAACTTCCATAAATGCTCTATTATTTTGCTTAGAGCAGTAGTTAGGGACAACTTCCATAAATGCTCTATTGTTGTTCTTAGAGCAGGAGTTAGGGACAACTTCCATAAATGCTCTATTGTTGTGCTTAGAGCAGTAGTCAGAGACAACTTCCATAAATGCTCTATTGCTGTGCTTAGAGCAGTAGTCAGAGATAACTTCCATAAATGCTCTATTGCTGTGCTTAGAGCAGTAGTCAGGGACAACTTCCATAAATGCTCTATTGCTGTGCTTAGAGCAGTAGTCAGAGACAACTTCCATAAATGCTCAATTGCTGTGCTTAGAGCAGTAGTCAGGGACAACTTCCATAAATGCTCTATTGCCATGCTTAGAGCAGTAGTCAGAGATAACTTCCATAAATGCTCTATTGCTGTGCTTAGAGCAGTAGTCAGAGATAACTTCCATAAATGCTCTATTGCTGTGCTTAGAGCAGTAGTCAAGGACAACTTCCATAAATCCTCTATTGCTGTGCTTAGAGCAGTAGTCAAGGACAACTTCCATAAATGCTCTATTGCTGTTCTTAGAGCAGTAGTCAGAGACAACTTCCATAAATGCTCTATTGCTGTGCTTAGAGCAGTAGTCAGGGACAACTTCCATAAATGCTCTATTGCCATGCTTAGAGCAGTAGTCAGAGATAACTTCCATAAATGCTATATTGCCATGCTTAGAGCAGTAGTCAGAGATAACTTCCATAAATGCTCTATTGCTGTTCTTAGAGCAGTAGTCAGAGATAACTTCCATAAATGCTCTATTGCTGTGCTTAGAGCAGTAGTCAAGGACAACTTCCATAAATCCTCTATTGCTGTTCTAGGAGCAGTAGTCAGAGACAACTTCCATAAATGCTCTATTGCTGTGCTTAGAGCAGTAGTCAGGGACAACTTCCATAAATGCTCTATTGCTGTGCTTAGAGCAGTAGTTAGGGACAATTTCCATAAATGCTCTATTGTTGTGCTTAGAGCAGTAGTTAGGGTCAACTTCCATAAATCCTCTAATGCTGTGCTTAGAGCGGTAGTCAGAGATAACTTCCATAAATGCTCTATTGCTGTGCTTAGAGCAGTAGTCACAGACAACTTCCATAAATGCTCTATTGCTGTGCTTAGAGCAGTAGTCACAGACAACTTCCATAAATGCTCTATTGCTGTGCTTAGAGCAGTAGTCAGAGACAACTTCTATAAATGCTCTATTTTTGTGCTTAGAGCAGTAGTTAGGGACAACTTCCATAAATGCTCTATTGTTGTGCTTAGAGCAGTAGTCAGAGACAACTTCCATAAATGCTCTATTGTTGTGCTTAGAATAGTAGTCAGAGACAACTTCCATGAATGCTCTATTGCTGTGCTTAGAGCAGTAGTCAGAGACAACTTCCATAAATGCTCTATTGCTGTGCTTAGAGCAGTAGTCAGAGAACACTTCCATAAATGCTCTATTGCTGTGCTTAGAGCAGTAGTCAGAGACAAATTCCATAAATCCTCTATTGCTGTGCTTAGAGCAGTTGTCAGAGGCAACTTCCAAAAATCCTCTATTGCTGTGCTTAGAGCAGTAGTCAGAGACAACTTCCATAAATGCTCTATTGCTGTGCTTAGAGCAGTAGTCAGAGACAACTTCCATATATGCTCTATTGCTGTGCTTAGAGCAGTAGTCAGGGACAACTTCCATAAATCCTCTATTGCTGTTCTTAGAGCAGTAGTCTGAGACAACTTCCATAAATGCTCTATTGCTGTGCTTAGAGCAGCAGTCAGAGACAACTTCCATTAATGCTCTATTGCTGTGCTTAGAGCAGTAGTCAGGGACAACTTCCATAAATCCTCTATTGCTGTTCTTAGAGCAGTAGTCAGAAACAACTTCCGTAAATGCTCTATTGCTGTTCTTAGAGCAGTAGTCAGAGACAACTTCCATAAATGCTCTATTGCTGTGCTTAGAGGAGTAGTCAGAGACAACTTCCATAAATGCTCTATTGCTGTGCTTAGAGCAGTAGTCAGGGAAAACTTCCATAAATGCTCTATTGCTGTGCTTAGAGCAGTAGTTAGGGACAACTTCCATAAATGCTCTATTGTTGTGCTTAGAGCAGTAGTTAGGGACAACTTCCATAAATGCTCTATTGCTGTGCTTAGAGCAGTAGTCAGAGACAACTTCCATAAATGCTTTATTGTTGTGCTTAGAGCAGTAGTTAGGGACAACTTCCATAAATGCTCTATTGTTGTGCTTAGAGCAGTAGTTACTGACAACTTCCATAAATGCTCTATTGTTGTGCTTAGAGCAATAGTTAGGGACAACTTCCATAAATGCTCTATTATTTTGCTTAGAGCAGTAGTTAGGGACAACTTCCATAAATGCTCTATTGTTGTTCTTAGAGCAGGAGTTAGGGACAACTTCCATAAATGCTCTATTGTTGTACTTAGAGCAGTAGTCAGAGACAACTTCCATAAATGCTCTATTGCTGTGCTTATAGCAGTAGTCAGAGATAACTTCCATAAATGCTCTATTGCTGTGCTTAGAGCAGTAGTCAGGGACAACTTCCATAAATGCTCTATTGCTGTGCTTAGAGCAGTAGTCAGAGACAACTTCCATAAATGCTCTATTGCTGTGCTTAGAGCAGTAGTCAGAGAACACTTCCATAAATGCTCTATTGCTGTGCTTAGAGCAGTAGTCAGAGACAACTTCCATAAATCCTCTATTGCTGTGCTTAGAGCAGTAGTCAGGGACAACTTCCATAAATGCTCTATTGTTGTGCTTAGAGCAGTAGTCAGAGACAACTTCCATAAATGCTCTATTGTTGTGCTTAGAGCAGTAGTCAGAGACAACTTCCATAAATGCTCTATTATTGTGCTTAGAGCAGTAGTCAGAGACAACTTCCATAAATCCTCTATTGCTGTTCTTAGAGCAGTAGTCAGGGACAAATTCCATAAATGCTCTATTGTTGTGCTTAGAGCAGTAGTGAGAGACAACTTCCATAAATGCTCTATTGCTGTGCTTAGAGCAGTAGTCAGAGACAACTTCCATAAATGCTCTATTACTGTGCTTAGAGCAGTAGTCAGGGACAACTTCCATAAATCCTCTATTGCTGTGCTTAGAGCAGTAGTCAGGGACAACTTCCATAAATCCTCTATTGCTGTGCTTAGAGCAGTAGTCAGGGACAACTTCCATAAATCCTCTATTACTGTGCTCAGAGCAGTAGTCAGAGACAACTTCCATAAATCCTCTATTGCTGTGCTTAGAGCAGTAGTCAGGGACAACTTCCATAAATGCTCTATTGCTGTGCTTAGAGCAGTAGTCAGGGACAACTTCCATAAATGCTCTATTGCTGTGCTTAGAGCAGTAGTCAAGGACAACTTCATTAAATCCTCTATTGCTGTTCTTAGAGCAGTATTCAGAGACAACTTCCATAAATGCTCTATTGCTGTGCTTAGAGCAGTAGTCAGGGACAACTTCCATAAATGCTCTATTGCTGTGCTTAGAGCAGTAGTTAGGGACAAGTTCCATAAATGCTCTATTGTTGTGCTTAGAGCAGTAGTTAGGGACAACTTCCATAAATGCTCTATTGTTGTGCTTAGAGCAATAGTTAGGGACAACTTCCATAAATGCTCTATTGTTGTGCTTAGAGCAGTAGTTAGGGACAACTTCCATAAATGCTCTATTGTTGTTCTTAGAGCAGGAGTTAGGGACAACTTCCATAAATGCTCTATTGTTGTGCTTAGAGCAGTAGTCAGAGACATCTTCCATAAATGCTCTATTGCTGTGCTTAGAGCAGTAGTCAGAGACAACTTCCATAAATGCTCTATTGCTGTGCTTAGAGCAGTAGTCATGGAACACTTCCATAAATGCTCTATTGCTGTGCTTAGAGCAGTAGTCAGAGACAACTTCCATAAATCCTCTATTGCTGTGCTTAGAGCAGTAGACAGAGACAACTTCCATAAATCCTCTATTGCTGTGCTTAGAGCAGTAGTCAGAGACAACTTCCATAAATACTCTATTGCTGTGCTTAGAGCAGTAGTTAGGGACAACTTCCATAAATCCTCTATTGCTGTGCTTAGAGCAGTAGTCAGGGACAACTTCCATAAATGCTCTATTGCTGTGCTTAGAGCAGTAGTCAGAGACAACTTCCATAAATGCTCTATTGCTGTGCTTAGAGCAGTAGTCATGGAACACTTCCATAAATGCTCTATTGCTGTGCTTAGAGCAGTAGTCAGAGACAACTTCCATAAATCCTCTATTGCTGTGCTTAGAGCAGTAGACAGAGACAACTTCCATAAATCCTCTATTGCTGTGCTTAGAGCAGTAGTCAGAGACAACTTCCATAAATACTCTATTGCTGTGCTTAGAGCAGTAGTTAGGGACAACTTCAATAAATCCTCTATTGCTGTGCTTAGAGCAGTAGTCAGGGACAACTTCCATAAATCCTCTATTGCTGTGCTTAGAGCAGTAGTCAGAGACAACTTCCATAAATGCTTCATTGCTGTGCTTAGAGCAGTAGTCAGAGACAACTTCCATATATGCTCTATTGCTGTGCTTAGAGCAGTAGTCAGGGACAACTTCCATAAATCCTCTATTGCTGTTCTTAGAGCAGTAGTCAGAGACAACTTCCATAAATGCTCTATTGCTGTGCTTAGAGCAGTAGTCAGAGACAACTTCCATAAATGCTCTATTGCTGTGCTTAGAGCAGTAGTCAGGGACAACTTCCATAAATGCTCATTTGCTGTGCTTAGAGCAGTAGTCAGAGACAACTTCCATTAATGCTCTATTGCTGTGCTTAGAGCAGTAGTCAGGGACAACTTCCATAAATCCTCTATTGCTGTTCTTAGAGCAGTAGTCAGAGACAACTTCCATAAATGCTCTATTGCTGTTCTTAGAGCAGTAGTCAGAGACAACTTCCATAAATGCTCTATTGCTGTGCCTAGAGCAGTAGTCAGAGACAACTTCCATAAATGCTCTATTGCTGTGCCTAGAGCAGTAGTCAGAGACAACTTCCATAAATGCTCTATTGCTGTGCTTAGAGCAGTAGTCAGAGACAACTTCCATAAACGCTCTATTGCTGTGCTTAGAGCAGTAGTCAGGGACAACTTCCATAAATGCTCTATTGTTGTGCTTAGAGCAGTAGTTAGGGACAACTTCCATAAATGCTCTATTGTTGTGCTTAGAGCAATAGTTAGGGACAACTTCCATAAATGCTCTATTATTTTGCTTAGAGCAGTAGTTAGGGACAACTTTCATAAATGCTCTATTGTTGTTCTTAGAGCAGGAGTTAGGGACAACTTCCATAAATGCTCTATTGTTGTGCTTAGAGCAGTAGTCAGAGACAACTTCCATAAATGCTCTATTGCTGTGCTTAGAGCAGTAGTCAGAGATAACTTCCATAAATGCTCTATTGCTGTGCTTAGAGCAGTAGTCAGGGACAACTTCCATAAATGCTCTATTGCTGTGCTTAGAGCAGTAGTCAGAGACAACTTCCATAAATGCTCAATTGCTGTGCTTAGAGCAGTAGTCAGGGACAACTTCCATAAATGCTCTATTGCCATGCTTAGAGCAGTAGTCAGAGATAACTTCCATAAATGCTCTATTGCTGTGCTTAGAGCAGTAGTCAAGGACAACTTCCATAAATCCTCTATTGCTGTGCTTAGAGCAGTAGCCAAGGACAACTTCCATAAATGCTCTATTGCTGTTCTTAGAGCAGTAGTCAGAGACAACTTCCATAAATGCTCTATTGCTGTGCTTAGAGCAGTAGTCAGGGACAACTTCCATAAATGCTCTATTGCCATGCTTAGAGCAGTAGTCAGAGATAACTTCCATAAATGCTCTATTGCCATGCTTAGAGCAGTAGTCAGAGATAACTTCCATAAATGCTCTATTGCTGTTCTTAGAGCAGTAGTCAGAGATAACTTCCATAAATGCTCTATTGCTGTGCTTAGAGCAGTAGTCAGGGACAACTTCCATAATTCTTCTATTGCTGTTATTAGAGCAGTAGTCAGAGACAACTTCCATAAATCCTCTATTGCTGTGCTTATAGCAGTAGTCAGAGACAACTTCCATAAATCCAATATTGCTGTGCTTAGAGCAGTAGTCAGGGACAACTTCCATAAATCATCTATTACTGTGCTTAGAGCAGTAGTCAGAGACAACTTCCATAAATGCTCTATTGCTGTGCTTAGAGCAGTAGTCAGGGACAACTTCCATAAATGCTCTATTGTTGTGCTTAGAGCTGTAGTTAGGGTCAACTTCCATAAATCCTCTAATGCTGTGCTTAGAGCGGTAGTCAGAGATAACTTCCATAAATGCTTTATTGCTGTGCTTAGAGCAGTAGTCACAGACAACTTCCATAAATGCTCTATTGCTGTGCTTAGAGCAGTAGTCACAGACAACTTCCATAAATGCTCTATTGCTGTGCTTAGAGCAGTAGTCAGAGACAACTTCCATAAATGCTCTATTTTTGTGCTTAGAGCAGTAGTTAGGGACAACTTCCATAAATGCTCTATTGTTGTGCTTAGAGCAGTAGTCAGAGACAACTTCCATAAATGCTCTATTGTTGTGCTTAGAATAGTAGTCAGAGACAACTTCCATAAATGCTCTATTGCTGTGCTTAGAGCAGTAGTCAGAGACAACTTCCATAAATGCTCTATTGCTGTGCTTAGAGCAGTAGTCAGAGAACACTTCCATAAATGCTCTATTGCTGTGCTTAGAGCAGTAGTCAGAGACAAATTCCATAAATCCTCTATTGCTGTGCTTAGAGCAGTAGTCAGAGACAACTTCCATAAATCCTCTATTGCTGTGCTTAGAGCAGTAGTCAGAGACAACTTCCATAAATGCTCTATTGCTGTGCTTAGAGCAGTAGTCAGAGACAACTTCCATATATGCTCTATTGCTGTGCTTAGAGCAGTAGTCAGGGACAACTTCCATAAATCCTCTATTGCTGTTCTTAGAGCAGTAGCCTGAGACAACTTCCATAAATGCTCTATTGCTGTGCTTAGAGCAGTAGTCAGAGACAACTTCCATAAATGCTCTATTGCTGTGCTTAGAGCAGTAGTCAGGGACAACTTCCATAAATGCTCTATTGCTGTGCTTAGAGCAGTAGTCAGAGACAACTTCCATAAAAATGCTCTATTGCTGTGCTTAGAGCAGTAGTCAGAGACAACTTCCATAAATGCTCTATTGCTGTGCTTAGAGCAGTAGTCAGGGAAAACTTCCATAAATGCTCTATTGCTGTGCTTAGAGCAGTAGTTAGGGACAACTTCCATAAATGCTCTATTGTTGTGCTTAGAGCAGTAGTTAGGGACAACTTCCATAAAGGCTCTATTGCTGTGCTTAGAGCAGTAGTCAGAGACAACTTCCATAAATGCTTTATTGTTGTGCTTAGAGCAGTAGTTAGGGACAACTTCCATAAATGCTCTATTGTTGTGCTTAGAGCAGTAGTTAGGGACAACTTCCATAAATGCTCTATTGTTGTGCTTAGAGCAATAGTTAGGGACAACTTCCATAAATGCTCTATTATTTTGCTTAGAGCAGTAGTTAGGGACAACTTCCATAAATGCTCTATTGTTGTTCTTAGAGCAGGAGTTAGGGACAACTTCCATAAATGCTCTATTGTTGTACTTAGAGCAGTAGTCAGAGACAACTTCCATAAATGCTCTATTGCTGTGCTTATAGCAGTAGTCAGAGATAACTTCCATAAATGCTCTATTGCTGTGCTTAGAGCAGTAGTCAGGGACAACTTCCATAAATGCTCTATTGCTGTGCTTAGAGCAGTAGTCAGAGACAACTTCCATAAATGCTCTATTGCTGTGCTTAGAGCAGTAGTCAGAGAACACTTCCATAAATGCTCTATTGCTGTGCTTAGAGCAGTAGTCAGAGACAACTTCCATAAATCCTCTATTGCTGTGCTTAGAGCAGTAGTCAGGGACCACTTCCATAAATGCTCTATTGTTGTGCTTAGAGCAGTAGTCAGAGACAACTTCCATAAATGCTCTATTGTTGTGCTTAGAGCAGTAGTCAGAGACAACTTCCATAAATGCTCTATTATTGTGCTTAGAGCAGTAGTCAGAGACAACTTCCATAAATCCTCTATTGCTGTTCTTAGAGCAGTAGTCAGGGACAAATTCCATAAATGCTCTATTGTTGTGCTTAGAGCAGTAGTGAGAGACAACTCCCATAAATGCTCTATTGCTGTGATTAGAGCAGTAGTCAGAGACAACTTCCATAAATGCTCTATTGCTGTGCTTAGAGCAGTAGTCAGAGACAACTTCCATAAATGCTCTATTGCTGTGCTTAGAGCAGTAGTCAGGGACAACTTACATAAATCCTCTATTGCTATGCTTAGAGCAGTAGTCAGAGACAACTTCCATAAATCCCCTATTGCTGTGCTTAGAGCAGTAGTCAGAGACAACTTCCATAAATCCTCTATTGCTGTGCTTAGAGCAGTAGTCAGGGACAACTTCCATAAATCCTCTATTGCTGTGCTTAGAGCAGTAGTCAGAGACAACTTCCATAAATGCACTATTGCTGTGCTTAGAGCAGTAGTCAGGCACAACTTCCATAAATCCTCTATTGCTGTGCTTAGAGCAGTAGTCAGAGACAACTTCCATAAATCCTCTATTGCTGTGCTTAGAGCAGTTGTCAGAGACAACTTCCATAAATGCTCTATTGCTGTGCTTAGAGCAGTAGTCAGGGACAAGTTCCATAAATCCTCTATTGCTGTGCTTAGAGCAGTAGTCAGGGACAACTTCCATAAATCCTCTATTACTGTGCTCAGAGCAGTAGTCAGAGACAACTTCCATAAATCCTCTATTGCTGTGCTTAGAGCAGTAGTCAGAGACAACTTCCATAAATGCTCTATTGTTGTGCTTAGAGCAGTAGTTAGGGACAACTTCCATAAATGCTCTATTGTTGTGCTTAGAGCAGTAGTTAGGGACAACTTACATAAATGCTCTATTGTTGTGCTTAGAGCAATAGTTAGGGACAACTTCCATTAATGCTCTATTGTTGTGCTTAGAGCAGTAGTTAGGGACAACTTCCATAAATGCTCTATTGTTGTTCTTAGAGCAGGAGTTAGGGACAACTTCCATAAATGCTCTATTGTTGTGCTTAGAGCAGTAGTCAGAGACAACTTCCATAAATGCTCTATTGCTGTGCTTAGAGCAGTAGTCAGAGAACACTTCCATAAATGCTCGATTGCTGTGCTTAGAGCAGTAGTCAGAGACAACTTCCATAAATCCTCTATTGCTGTGCTTAGAGCAGTAGTCAGGGACAACTTCCATAAATGCTCTATTGTTGTGCTTAGAGCAGTAGCCAGAGACAACTTCCATAAATGCTCTATTGTTGTGCTTAGAGCAGTAGTCAGAGACAACTTCCATAAATGCTCTATTATTGTGCTTAGAGCAGTAGTCAGAGACAACTTCCATAAATCCTCTATTGCTGTTCTTAGAGCAGTAGTCAGGGACAACTTCCATAAATGCTCTATTGTTGTTGCTTAGAGCAGTAGTTAGGGACAACTTCCATAAATGCTCTATTGTTGTGCTTAGAGCGGTAGTCAGGGACAACTACCATAAATGCTCTATTGCTGTGCTTAGAGCAGTAGTCAGAGACAACTTCCATAAACGATCTATTGCTGTGCTTAGAGCAGTAGTCAGAGACAACTTCCATAAATGCTCTATTGCTGTGCTTAGAGCAGTAGTCAAGGACAACTTCCATAAATCCTCTATTGCTGTTCTTAGAGCAGTAGTCAGAGACAACTTCCATAAATCCTCTATTGCTGTGCTTAGAGCAGTAGTCAGGGACAACTTCCATAAATGCTCTATTGCTGTGCTTAGAGCAGTAGTTAGGGACAATTTCCATATATGCTCTATTGTAGTGCTTAGAGCAGTAGTTAGGGTCAACTTCCATAAATCCTCTAATGCTGTGCTTAGAGCGGTAGTCAGAGATAACTTCCATAAATGCTCTATTGCTGTGCTTAGAGCAGTAGTCACAGACAACTTCCATAAATGCTCTATTGCTGTGCTTAGAGCAGTAGTCACAGACAACTTCCATAAATGCTCTATTGCTGTGCTTAGAGCAGTAGTCAGAGACAACTTCTATAAATGCTCTATTTTTGTGCTTAGAGCAGTAGTTAGGGACAACTTCCATAAATGCTCTATTGTTGTGCTTAGAGCAGTAGTCAGAGACAACTTCCATAAATGCTCTATTATTGTGCTTAGAATAGTAGTCAGAGACAACTTCCATAAATGCTCTATTGCTGTGCTTAGAGCAGTAGTCAGAGACAACTTCCATAAATGCTCTATTGCTGTGCTTAGAGCAGTAGTCAGAGAACACTTCCATAAATGCTCTATTGCTGTGCTTAGAGCAGTAGTCAGAGACAAATTCCATAAATCCTCTATTGCTGTGCTTAGAGCAGTAGTCAGAGACAACTTCCATAAATCCTCTATTGCTGTGCTTAGAGCAGTAGTCAGAGACAACTTCCATAAATGCTCTATTGCTGTGCTTAGAGCAGTAGTCAGAGACAACTTCCATATATGCTCTATTGCTGTGCTAAGAGCAGTAGTCAGGGACAACTTCCATAAATCCTCTATTGCTGTTCTTAGAGCAGTAGTCTGAGACAACTTCCATAAATGCTCTATTGCTGTGCTTAGAGCAGTAGTCAGAGACAACTTCCATAAATGCTCTATTGCTGTGCTTAGAGCAGTAGTCAGGGACAACTTCCATAAATGCTCTATTGCTGTGCTGAGAGCAGCAGTCAGAGACAACTTCCATTAATGATCTATTGCTGTGCTTAGAGCAGTAGTCAGGGACAACTTCCATAAATCCTCTATTGCTGTTCTTAGAGCAGTAGTCAGAAACAACTTCCATAAATGCTCTATTGCTGTTCTTAGAGCAGTAGTCAGAGACAACTTCCATAAATGCTCTATTGCTGTGCTTAGAGCAGTAGTCAGAGACAACTTCCATAAATGCTCTATTGCTGTGCTTAGAGCAGTAGTCAGGGAAAACTTCCATAAATGCTCTATTGCTGTGCTTAGAGCAGTAGTTAGGGACAACTTCCATAAATGCTCTATTGTTGTGCTTAGAGCAGTAGTTAGGGACAACTTCCATAAATGCTCTATTGCTGTGCTTAGAGCAGTAGTCAGAGACAACTTCCATAAATGCTTTATTGTTGTGCTTAGAGCAGTAGTTAGGGACAACTTCCATAAATGCCCTATTGTTGTGCTTAGAGTAGTAGTTAGGGACAACTTCCATAAATGCTCTATTGTTGTGCTTAGAGCAATAGTTAGGGACAACTTCCATAAATGCTCTATTATTTTGCTTAGAGCAGTAGTTAGGGACAACTTCCATAAATGCTCTATTGTTGTTCTTAGAGCAGGAGTTAGGGACAACTTCCATAAATGCTCTATTGTTGTACTTAGAGCAGTAGTCAGAGACAACTTCCATAAATGCTCTATTGCTGTGCTTATAGCAGTAGTCAGAGATAACTTCCATAAATGCTCTATTGCTGTGCTTAGAGCAGTAGTCAGGGACAACTTCCATAAATGCTCTATTGCTGTGCTTAGAGCAGTAGTCAGAGACAACTTCCATAAATGCTCTATTGCTGTGCTTAGAGCAGTAGTCAGAGAACACTTCCATAAATGCTCTATTGCTGTGCTTAGAGCAGTAGTCAGAGACAACTTCCATAAATCCTCTATTGCTGTGCTTAGAGCAGTAGTCAGGGACAACTTCCATAAATGCTCTATTGTTGTGCTTAGAGCAGTAGTCAGAGACAACTTCCATAAATGCTCTATTGTTGTGCTTAGAGCAGTAGTCAGAGACAACTTCCATAAATGCTCTATTATTGTGCTTAGAGCAGTAGTCAGAGACAACTTCCATAAATCCTCTATTGCTGTTCTTAGAGCAGTAGTCAGGGACAAATTCCATAAATGCTCTATTGTTGTGCTTAGAGCAGTAGTGAGAGACAACTTCCATAAATGCTCTATTGCTGTGCTTAGAGCAGTAGTCAGAGACAACTTCCATAAATGCTCTATTGCTGTGCTTAGAGCAGTAGTCAGAGACAACTTCCATAAATGCTCTATTGCTGTGCTTAGAGCAGTAGTCAGGGACAACTTACATAAATCCTCTATTGCTATGCTTAGAGCAGTAGTCAGGGACAACTTCCATAAATCCCCTATTGCTGTGCTTAGAGCAGTAGTCAGAGACAACTTCCATAAATCCTCTATTGCTGTGCTTAGAGCAGTAGTCAGGGACAACTTCCATAAATCCTCTATTGCTGTGCTTAGAGCAGTAGTCAGAGACAACTTCCATAAATGCACTATTGCTGTGCTTAGAGCAGTAGTCAGGCACAACTTCCATAAATCCTCTATTGCTGTGCTTAGAGCAGTAGTCAGAGACAACTTCCATAAATCCTCTATTGCTGTGCTTAGAGCAGTTGTCAGAGACAACTTCCATAAATGCTCTATTGCTGTGCTTAGAGCAGTAGTCAGGGACAAGTTCCATAAATCCTCTATTGCTGTGCTTAGAGCAGTAGTCAGGGACAACTTCCATAAATCCTCTATTACTGTGCTCAGAGCAGTAGTCAGAGACAACTTCCATAAATCCTCTATTGCTGTGCTTAGAGCAGTAGTCAGAGACAACTTCCATAAATGCTCTATTGTTGTGCTTAGAGCAGTAGTTAGGGACAACTTCCATAAATGCTCTATTGTTGTGCTTAGAGCAGTAGTTAGGGACAACTTACATAAATGCTCTATTGTTGTGCTTAGAGCAATAGTTAGGGACAACTTCCATTAATGCTCTATTGTTGTGCTTAGAGCAGTAGTTAGGGACAACTTCCATAAATGCTCTATTGTTGTTCTTAGAGCAGGAGTTAGGGACAACTTCCATAAATGCTCTATTGTTGTGCTTAGAGCAGTAGTCAGAGACAACTTCCATAAATGCTCTATTGCTGTGCTTAGAGCAGTAGTCAGAGAACACTTCCATAAATGCTCGATTGCTGTGCTTAGAGCAGTAGTCAGAGACAACTTCCATAAATCCTCTATTGCTGTGCTTAGAGCAGTAGTCAGGGACAACTTCCATAAATGCTCTATTGTTGTGCTTAGAGCAGTAGTCAGAGACAACTTCCATAAATGCTCTATTGTTGTGCTTAGAGCAGTAGTCAGAGACAACTTCCATAAATGCTCTATTATTGTGCTTAGAGCAGTAGTCAGAGACAACTTCCATAAATCCTCTATTGCTGTTCTTAGAGCAGTAGTCAGGGACAACTTCCATAAATGCTCTATTGTTGTTGCTTAGAGCAGTAGTTAGGGACAACTTCCATAAATGCTCTATTGTTGTGCTTAGAGCGGTAGTCAGGGACAACTACCATAAATGCTCTATTGCTGTGCTTAGAGCAGTAGTCAGAGACAACTTCCATAAACGATCTATTGCTGTGCTTAGAGCAGTAGTCAGAGACAACTTCCATAAATCCTCTATTGCTGTGCTTAGAGCAGTAGTCAGAGACAACTTCCATACATCCTCTATTGCTGTGCTTAGAGCGGTAGTCAGGGACAACTTCCATAAATGCTCTATTGCTGTGCTTAGAGCGGTAGTCAGAGACAACTTCCATAAACGATCTATTGCTGTGCTTAGAGCAGTAGTCAGAGACAACTTCCATAAATGCTCTATTGCGGTGCTTAGAGCGGTAGTCAGGGACAACTTCCATAAATGCTCTATTGCTGTGCTTAGAGCAGTAGTCAGAGACAACTTCCATAAATGCTCTATTGCTGTGCTTAGAGCAGTAGTCAAGGACAACTTCCATAAATCCTCTATTCCTGTTCTTAGAGCAGTAGTCAGAGACAACTTCCATAAATGCTCTATTATTTTGCTTAGAGCAGTAGTTAGGGACAACTTCCATAAATGCTCTATTGTTGTTCTTAGAGCAGGAGTTAGGGACAACTTCCATAAATGCTCTATTGTTGTGCTTAGAGCAGTAGTCAGAGACAACTTCCATAAATGCTCTATTGCTGTGCTTAGAGCAGTAGTCAGAGACAACTTCCATAAATGCTCTATTGCTGTGCTTAGAGCAGTAGTCAGGGACAACTTCCATAAATGCTCTATTGCTGTGCTTAGAGCAGTAGTCAGAGACAACTTCCATAAATGCTCTATTGCTGTCTTAGAGCAGTAGTCAAGGACAACTTCCATAAATCCTCTATTGCTGTTCTTAGAGCAGTAGTCAGAGACAACTTCCATAAATGCTCTATTGCTGTGCTTAGAGCAGTAGTCAGGGACAACTTCTATAAATGCTCTATTGCTGTGCTTAGAGCAGTAGTTAGGGACAACTTCCATAAATGCTCTATTGTTGTGCTTAGAGCAGTAGTCAGAGACAACTTCCATAAATGCTCTATTGCTGTGCTTAGAGCAGTAGTCAGAGACAACTTCCATAAATGCTGTATTGTTGTGCTTAGAGCAATAGTTAGGGACAATTTCCATAAATGCTCTATTGTTGTGCTTAGAGCAGTAGTTAGGGACAACTTCCATAAATGCTCTATTGTTGTTCTTAGAGCAGGAGTTTGGGACAACTTCCATAAATGCTCTATTGTTGTGCTTAGAGCAGTAGTCAGAGACAACTTCCATAAATGCTCTATTGCTGTGCTTAGAGCAGTAGTCAGAGAACACTTCCATAAATGCTCTATTGCTGTGCTTAGAGCAGTAGTCAGAGACAACTTCCATAAATCCTCTATTGCTGTGCTTAGAGCGGTAGTCAGGGACAACTTCCATAAATGCTCTATTGCTGTGCTTAGAGCGGTAGTCAGAGACAACTTCCATAAACGATCTAATGCTGTGCTTAGAGCAGTAGTCAGAGAAAACTTCCTTAAATGCTCTATTGCGGTGCTTAGAGCGGTATTCAGGGACAACTTCCATAAATGCTCTATTGCTGTGCTTAGAGCAGTAGTCAGAGACAACTTCCATAAATGCTCTATTGCTGTGCTTAGAGCAGTAGTCAAGGCCAATTTCCATAAATCCTCTATTGCTGTTCTTAGAGCAGTAGTCAGAGACAACTTCCATAAATGCTCTATTATTTTGCTTAGAGCAGTAGTTAGGGACAACTTCCATAAATGCTGTATTGTTGTTCTTAGAGCAGGAGTTAGGGACAACTTCCATAAATGCTCTATTGTTGTGCTTAGAGCAGTAGTCAGAGACAACTTCCATAAATGCTCTATTGCTGTGCTTAGAGCAGTAGTCAGAGATAACTTCCATAAATGCTCTATTGCTGTGCTTAGAGCAGTAGTCAGGGACAACATCCATAAATGCTCTATTGCTGTGTTTAGAGCAGTAGTCAGAGGCAAATTCCATAAATCCTCTATTGCTGTGCTTAGAGCAGTAGTCAGAGACAACTTCCATAAATCCTCTATTGCTGTGCTTAGAGCAGTAGTCAGAGACAACTTCCATAAATACTCTATTGCTGTGCTTAGAGTAGTAGTTAGGGACAACTTCCATATATCCTCTATTTCTGTGCTTAGAGCAGTAGTCAGGGACAACTTCCATAAATCCTCTATTGCTGTGCTTAGAGCAGTAGTCAGAGACAACTTCCATAAATGCTCTATTGCTGTGCTTAGAGCAGTAGTCAGAGACAACTTCAATATATGCACTATTGCTGTGCTTAGAGCAGTAGTCAGGGACAACTTCCATAAATCCTCTATTGCTGTTCTTAGAGCAGTAGTCTGAGACAACTTCCATAAATGCTCTATTGCTGTGCTTAGAGCAGTAGTCAGAGACAACTTCCATAAATGCTCTATTGCTGTGCTTAGAGCAGTAGTCAGGGACAACTTCCATAAATGCTCTATTGCTGTGCTTAGAGCAGTAGTCAGAGACAACTTCCATTAATGCTCTATTGCTGTGCTTAGAGCAGTAGTCAGGGACAACTTCCATAAATCCTCTATTGCTGTTCTTAGAGCAGTAGTCAGAGACAACTTCCATAAATGCTCTATTGCTGTTCTTAGAGCAGTAGTCAGATACAACTTCCATAAATGCTCTATTGCTGTGCTTAGAGGAGTAGTCAGGGACAACTTCCATAAATGCTCTATTGCTGTGCTTAGAGCAGTAGTTAGGGACAACTTCCATAAATGCTCTATTGTTGTGCTTAGAGCAGTAGTTAGGGACAACTTCCATAAATGCTCTATTGTTGTGCTTAGAGCAGTAGTTAGGGACAACTTCCATAAATGCTCTATTATTTTGCTTAGAGCAGTAGTTAGGGACAACTTCCATAAATGCTCTATTGTTGTTCTTAGAGCAGGAGTTAGGGACAACTTCCATAAATGCTCTATTGTTGTGCTTAGAGCAGTAGTCAGAGACAACTTCCATAAATGCTCTATTGCTGTGCTTATAGCAGTAGTCAGAGATAACTTCCATAAATGCTCTATTGCTGTGCTTAGAGCAGTAGTCATGGACAACTTCCATAAATGCTCTATTGCTGTGCTTAGAGCAGTAGTCAGAGACAACTTCCATAAATGCTCTATTGCTGTGCTTAGAGCAGTAGTCAAGGACAACTTCCATAAATCCTCTATTGCTGTTCTTAGAGCAGTAGTCAGAGACAACTTCCATAAATGCTCTATTGCTGTGCTTAGAGCAGTAGTCAGGGAACACTTCTATAAATGCTCTATTGCTGTGCTTAGAGCTGTAGTTAGGGACAACTTCCATAAATGCTCTATTGTTGTTCTTAGAGCAGGAGTTTGGGACAACTTCCATAAATGCTACATTGTTGTGCTTAGAGCAGTAGTCAGAGACAACTTCCATAAATGCTCTATTGCTGTGCTTAGAGCAGTAGTCAGAGAACACTTCCATAAATGCTCTATTGCTGTGCTTAGAGCAGTAGTCAGAGACAACTTCCATAAATTATCTATTGCTGTGCTTAGAGCAGTAGTCAGGGACAACTTCCATAAATGCTCTATTGTTGTGCTTAGAGCAGTAGTCAGAGACAACTTCCATAAATGCTCTATTGTTGTGCTTAGAGCAGTAGTCAGAGACAACTTCCATAAATGCTCTATTATTGTGCTTAGAGCAGTAGTCAGAGACAACTTCCATAAATCCTCTATTGCTGTTCTTAGAGCAGTAGTCAGGGACAAATTCCATAATTGCTCTATTGTTGTGCTTAGAGCAGTAGTGAGAGACAACTTCCATAAATGCTCCATTGCTGTGCTTAGAGCAGTAGTCAGAGACAACTTCCATAAATGCTCTATTGCTGTGCTTAGAGCAGTAGTCAGAGACAACTTTCATAAATGCTCTATTGCTGTGCTTAGAGCAGTAGTCAGGGACAACTTCCATAAATCCTCTATTGCTATGCTTAGAGCAGTAGTCAGAGACAACTTCCATAAATCCTCTATAGCTGTGCTTAGAGCAGTATTCAGAGACAACTTCCATAAATCCTCTATTGCTGTGCTTAGAGCAGTAGTCAGGGACAACTTCCATAAATCCTCTATTGCTGTGCTTAGAGCAGTAGTCAGAGACAACTTCCATAAATGCTCTATTGCTGTGCTTAGAGCAGTATTCAGGGACAACTTCCATAAATCCTCTATTGCTGTGCTTAGAGCAGTAGTCAGGGACAACTTCCATAAATCCTCTATTACTGTGCTCAGAGCAGTAGTCAGAGACAACTTCCATAAATCCTCTATTGCTGTGCTTAGAGCAGTAGTCAGGGACAACTTCCATAAATGCTCTATTGCTGTGCTTAGAGCAGTAGTCAGGGACAACTTCCATAAATGCTCTATTGCTGTGCTTAGAGCAGTAGTCAAGGACAACTTCCATAAATCCACTATTGCTGTTCTTAGAGCAGTAGTCAGAGACAACTTCCATAAATGCTCTATTGCTGTGCTTAGAGCAGTAGTCAGGGACAACTTCCACAAATGCTCTATTGCTGTGCTTAGAGCAGTAGTTAGGGACAACTTCCATAAATGCTCTATTGTTGTGCTTAGAGCAGTAGTTAGGGACAACTTCCATAAATGCTCTATTGCTGTGTTTAGAGCATTAGTCAGAGACAACTTCCATAAATGCTCTATTGTTGTGCTTAGAGCAGTAGTTAGGGACAACTTCCATAAATGCTCTATTGTTGTGCTTAGAGCAGTAGTTAGGGACAACTTCCATAAATGCTCTATTGTTGTGCTTAGAGCAATAGTTAGGGACAACTTCCATTAATGCTCTATTGTTGTGCTTAGAGCAGTAGTTAGGGACAACTTCCATAAATGCTCTATTGTTGTTCTTAGAGCAGGAGTTAGGGACAACTTCCATAAATGCTCTATTGTTGTGCTTAGAGCAGTAGTCAGAGACAACTTCCATAAATGCTCTATTGCTGTGCTTAGAGCAGTAGTCAGAGAACACTTCCATAAATGCTCTATTGCTGTGTTTAGAGCAGTAGACAGGGACAACTTCCATAAATGCTCTATTGTTGTTGCTTAGAGCAGTAGTTAGGGACAACTTCCATAAATGCTCTATTGTTGTGCTTAGAGCGGTAGTCAGGGACAACTACCATAAATGCTCTATTGCTGTGCTTAGAGCAGTAGTCAGAGACAACTTCCATAAACGATCTATTGCTGTGCTTAGAGCAGTAGTCAGAGACAACTTCCATAAATCCTCTATTGCTGTGCTTAGAGCAGTAGTCAGAGACAACTTTCATAAATCCTCTATTGCTGTGCTTAGAGCGGTAGTCAGGGACAACTTCCATAAATGCTCTATTGCTGTGCTTAGAGCGGTAGTCAGAGACAACTTCCATAAACGATCTATTGCTGTGCATAGAGCAGTAGTCAGAGACAACTTCCATAAATGCTCTATTGCAGTGCTTAGAGCGGTAGTCGGGGACAATTTTAATAAATGCTCTATTGCTGTGCTTAGAGCAGTAGTCAGAGACAACTTCCATAAATGCTCTATTGCTGTGCTTAGAGCAGTAGTCAAGGACAACTTCCATAAATCCTCTATTGCTGTTCTTAGAGCAGTAGTCAGAGACAACTTCCATAAATGCTCTATTATTTTGCTTAGAGCAGTAGTTAGGGACAACTTCCATAAATGCTCTATTGTTGTTCTTAGAGCAGGAGTTAGGGACAACTTCCATAAATGCTCTATTGTTGTGCTTAGAGCAGTAGTCAGAGACAACTTCCATAAATGCTCTATTGCTGTGCTTAGAGCAGTAGTCAGAGATAACTTCCATAAATGCTCTATTGCTGTTCTTAGAGCAGTAGTCAGGGACAACTTCCATAAATGCTATATTGCTGTGCTTAGAGCAGTAGTCAGAGACAACTTCCATAAATGCTGTATTGTTGTGCTTAGAGCAATATTTAGGGACAACTTCCATAAATGCTCTATTGTTGTGCTTAGAGCAGTAGTTAGGGACAACTTCCATAAATGCTCTATTGTTGTTCTTAGAGCAGGAGTTTGGGACAACTTCCATAAATGCTCTATTGTTGTGCTTAGAGCAGTAGTCAGAGACAACTTCCATAAATGCTCTATTGCTGTACTTAGAGCAGTAGTCAGAGATAACTTCCATAAATGCTCTATTGCTGTGCTTAGAGCAGTAGTCAGGGACAACATCCATAAATGCTCTATTGCTGTGTTTAGAGCAGTAGTCAGAGACAAATTCCATAAATCCTCTATTGCTGTGCTTAGAGCAATAGTCAGAGACAACTTCCATAAATCCTCTATTGCTGTGCTTAGAGCAGTAGTCAGAGACAACTTCCATAAATACTCTATTGCTGTGCTTAGAGTAGTAGTTAGGGACAACTTCCATAAATCCTCTATTGCTGTGCTTAGAGCAGTAGTCAGGGACAACTTCCATAAATCCTCTATTGCTGTGCTTAGAGCAGTAGTCAGAGACAACTTCCATAAATGCTCTATTGCTGTGCTTAGAGCAGTAGTCAGAGACAACTTCCATATATGCTCTATTGCTGTGCTTAGAGCAGTAGTCAGGGACAACTTCCATAAATCCTCTATTGCTGTTCTTAGAGCAGTAGTCTGAGACAACTTCCATAAATGCTCTATTGCTGTGCTTAGAGCAGTAGTCAGAGACAACTTCCATAAATGCTCTATTGCTGTGCTTAGAGCAGTAGTCAGGGACAACTTCCATAAATGCTCTATTGCTGTGCTTAGAGCAGTAGTCAGAGACAACTTCCATTAATGCTCTATTGCTGTGCTTAGAGCAGTAGTCAGGGACAACTTCCATAAATCCTCTAATGCTGTTCTTAGAGCAGTAGTCAGAGACAACTTCCATAAATGCTCTATTGCTGTTGTTAGAGCAGTAGTCAGATACAACTTCCATAAATGCTCTATTGCTGTGCTTAGAGCAGTAGTCAGAGACAACTTCCATAAATGCTCTATTGCTGTGCTTAGAGCAGTAGTCAGGGACAACTTCCATAAATGCTCTATTGCTGTGCTTAGAGCAGTAGTTAGGGACAACTTCCATAAATGCTCTATTGTTGTGCTTAGAGCAGTAGTTAGGGACAACTTCCATAAATGCTCTATTGCTGTGCTTAGAGCAGTAGTCAGAGGCAACTTCCATAAATGCTTTATTGTTGTGCTTAGAGCAGTAGTTAGGGACAACTTCCATAAATGCTCTATTGTTGTGCTTAGAGCAGTAGTTAGGGACAACTTCCATAAATGCTCTATTGTTGTGCTTAGAGCAATAGTTAGGGACAACTTCCATAAATGCTCTATTATTTTGCTTAGAGCAGTAGTCAGAGACAACTTCCATAAATGCTTTATTGTTGTGCTTAGAGCAGTAGTTAGGGACAACTTCCATAAATGCTCTATTGCTGTGCTTAGAGCAGTAGTCAAGGACAACTTCCATAAATGCTCTATTGCTGTGCTTAGAGCAGTAGTCAGAGACAACTTCCATAAATGCTCTATTGCTGTGCTTAGAGCAGTAGTCAAGGACAACTTCCATAAATCCTCTATTGCTGTTCTTAGAGCAGTAGTCATAGACAACTTCCATTAATGCTCTATTGCTGTGCTTAGAGCAGTAGTCAGGGACAACTTCTATAAATGCTCTATTGCTGTGCTTAGAGCTGTAGTTAGGGACAACTTCCATAAATGCTCTATTGTTGTGCTTAGAGCAGTAGTCAGAGACAACTTCCATAAATGCTCTATTGCTGTGCTTAGAGCAGTAGTCAGAGAACACTTCCATAAATGCTCTATTGCTGTGCTTAGAGCAGTAGTCAGGGACAACTTCAATAAATGCTCTATTGCTGTGCTTAGAGCAGTAGTCAGAGACAACTTCCATAAATGCTCTATTGCTGTGCTTAGAGCAGTAGTCAAGGACAACTTCCATAAATCCTCTATTGCTGTTCTTAGAGCAGTAGTCAGAAACAACTTCCATAAATGCTCTATTATTTTGCTTAGAGCAGTAGTTAGGGACAACTTCCATAAATGCTCTATTGTTGTTCTTAGAGCAGGAGTTAGGGACAACTTCCATAAATGCTCTATTGTTGTGCTTAGAGCAGTAGTCAGAGACAACTTCCATAAATGCTCTATTGCTGTGCTTAGAGCAGTAGTCAGAGATAACTTCCATAAATGCTCTATTGCTGTTCTTAGAGCAGTAGTCAGGGACAACTTCCATAAATGCTCTATTGCTGTGCTTAGAGCAGTAGTCAGAGGCAACTTCCATAAATGCTGTATTGTTGTGCTTAGAGCAATAGTTAGGGACAACTTTCATGAATGCTCTATTGTTGTGCTTAGAGCAGTAGTTAGGGACAACTTCCATAAATGCTCTATTGTTGTTCTTAGAGCAGGAGTTTGGGACAACTTCCATAAATGCTCTATTGTTGTGCTTAGAGCAGTAGTCAGAGACAACTTCCATAAATGCTCTATTGCTGTGCTTAGAGCAGTAGTCAGTGAAACTTCCATAAATGCTCTATTGCTGTGCTTAGAGCAGTAGTCAGAGACAACTTCCATAAATCCTCTATTGCTGTGCTTAGAGCAGTAGTCAGGGACAACTTCCATAAATGCTCTATTGTTGTGCTTAGAGCAGTAGTCAGAGACAACTTCCATAAATGCTCTATTGTTGTGCTTAGAGCAGTAGTCAGAGACAACTTCCATAAATGCTCTATTATTGTGCTTAGAGCAGTAGTCAGAGGCAAATTCCATAAATGCTCTATTGCTGTGCTTAGAGCAGTAGTCAGGGACAACTTCTATAAATGCTCTATTGCTGTGCTTAGAGCAGTAGTTAGGGACAACTTCCATAAATGCTCTATTGTTGTTCTTAGAGCAGGAGTTTGGGACAACTTCCATAAATGCTCTATTGTTGTGCTTAGAGCAGTAGTCAGAGACAACTTCCATAAATGCTCTATTGCTGTGCTTAGAGCAGTAGTCAGAGAAACTTCCATAAATGCTCTATTGCTGTGCTTAGAGCAGTATCAGAGACAACTTCCATAAATCCTCTATTGCTGTGCTTAGAGCAGTAGTCAGGGACAACTTCCATAAATGCTCTATTGCTGTGCTTAGAGCGGTAGTCAGAGACAACTTCCATAAACGATCTATTGCTGTGCATAGAGCAGTAGTCAGAGACAACTTCCATAAATGCTCTATTGCAGTGCTTAGAGCGGTAGTCAGGGACAATTTTAATAAATGCTCTATTGCTGTGCTTAGAGCAGTAGTCAGAGACAACTTCCATAAATGCTCTATTGCTGTGCTTAGAGCAGTAGTCGAGGACAACTTCCATAAATCCTCTATTGCTGTTCTTAGAGCAGTAGTCAGAGACAACTTCCATAAATGCTCTATTATTTTGCTTAGAGCAGTAGTTAGGGACAACTTCCATAAATGCTCTATTGTTGTTCTTAGAGCAGGAGTTAGGGACAACTTCCATAAATGCTCTATTGTTGTGCTTAGAGCAGTAGTCAGAGACAACTTCCATAAATGCTCTATTGCTGTGCTTAGAGCAGTAGTCAGAGATAACTTCCATAAATGCTCTATTGCTGTTCTTAGAGCAGTAGTCAGGGACAACTTCCATAAATGCTATATTGCTGTGCTTAGAGCAGTAGTCAGAGACAACTTCCATAAATGCTGTATTGTTGTGCTTAGAGCAATATTTAGGGACAACTTCCATAAATGCTCTATTGTTGTGCTTAGAGCAGTAGTTAGGGACAACTTCCATAAATGCTCTATTGTTGTTCTTAGAGCAGGAGTTTGGGACAACTTCCATAAATGCTCTATTGTTGTGCTTAGAGCAGTAGTCAGAGACAACTTCCATAAATGCTCTATTGCTGTGCTTAGAGCAGTAGTCAGAGATAACTTCCAGAAATGCTCTATTGCTGTGCTTAGAGCAGTAGTCAGGGACAACATCCATAAATGCTCTATTGCTGTGTTTAGAGCAGTAGTCAGAGACAAATTCCATAAATCCTCTATTGCTGTGCTTAGAGCAATAGTCAGAGACAACTTCCATAAATCCTCTATTGCTGTGCTTAGAGCAGTAGTCAGAGACAACTTCCATAAATACTCTATTGCTGTGCTTAGAGTAGTAGTTAGGGACAACTTCCATAAATCCTCTATTGCTGTGCTTAGAGCAGTAGTCAGGGACAACTTCCATAAATCCTCTATTGCTGTGCTTAGAGCAGTAGTCAGAGACAACTTCCATAAATGCTCTATTGCTGTGCTTAGAGCAGTAGTCAGAGACAACTTCCATATATGCTCTATTGCTGTGCTTAGAGCAGTAGTCAGGGACAACTTCCATAAATCCTCTATTGCTGTTCTTAGAGCAGTAGTCTGAGACAACTTCCATAAATGCTCTATTGCTGTGCTTAGAGCAGTAGTCAGAGACAACTTCCATAAATGCTCTATTGCTGTGCTTAGAGCAGTAGTCAGGGACAACTTCCATAAATGCTCTATTGCTGTGCCTAGAGCAGTAGTCAGAGACAACTTCCATTAATGCTCTATTGCTGTGCTTAGAGCAGTAGTCAGGGACAACTTCCATAAATCCTCTATTGCTGTTCTTAGAGCAGTAGTCAGAGACAACTTCCATAAATGCTCTATTGCTGTTGTTAGAGCAGTAGTCAGATACAACTTCCATAAATGCTCTATTGTTGTGCTTAGAGCAGTAGTCAGAGACAACTTCCATAAATGCTCTATTGCTGTGCTTAGAGCAGTAGTCAGGGACAACTTCCATAAATGCTCTATTGCTGTGCTTAGAGCAGTAGTTAGGGACAACTTCCATAAATGCTCTATTGTTGTGCTTAGAGCAGTAGTTAGGGACAACTTCCATAAATGCTCTATTGCTGTGCTTAGAGCAGTAGTCAGAGACAACTTCCATAAATGCTTTATTGTTGTGCTTAGAGCAGTAGTTAGGGACAACTTCCATAAATGCTCTATTGTTGTGCTTAGAGCAGTAGTTAGGGACAACTTCCATAAATGCTCTATTGTTGTGCTTAGAGCAATAGTTAGGGACAACTTCCATAAATGCTCTATTATTTTGCTTAGAGCAGTAGTCAGAGACAACTTCCATAAATGCTTTATTGTTGTGCTTAGAGCAGTAGTTAGGGACAACTTCCATAAATGCTCTATTGCTGTGCTTAGAGCAGTAGTCAAGGACAACTTCCATAAATGCTCTATTGCTGTGCTTAGAGCAGTAGTCAGAGACAACTTCCATAAATGCTCTATTGCTGTGCTTAGAGCAGTAGTCAAGGACAACTTCCATAAATCCTCTATTGCTGTTCTTAGAGCAGTAGTCATAGACAACTTCCATTAATGCTCTATTGCTGTGCTTAGAGCAGTAGTCAGGGACAACTTCTATAAATGCTCTATTGCTGTGCTTAGAGCTGTAGTTAGGGACAACTTCCATAAATGCTCTATTGTTGTGCTTAGAGCAGTAGTCAGAGACAACTTCCATAAATGCTCTATTGCTGTGCTTAGAGCAGTAGTCAGAGAACACTTCCATAAATGCTCTATTGCTGTGCTTAGAGCAGTAGTCAGGGACAACTTCAATAAATGCTCTATTGCTGTGCTTAGAGCAGTAGTCAGAGACAACTTCCATAAATGCTCTATTGCTGTGCTTAGAGCAGTAGTCAAGGACAACTTCCATAAATCCTCTATTGCTGTTCTTAGAGCAGTAGTCAGAAACAACTTCCATAAATGCTCTATTATTTTGCTTAGAGCAGTAGTTAGGGACAACTTCCATAAATGCTCTATTGTTGTTCTTAGAGCAGGAGTTAGGGACAACTTCCATAAATGCTCTATTGTTGTGCTTAGAGCAGTAGTCAGAGACAACTTCCATAAATGCTCTATTGCTGTGCTTAGAGCAGTAGTCAGAGATAACTTCCATAAATGCTCTATTGCTGTTCTTAGAGCAGTAGTCAGGGACAACTTCCATAAATGCTCTATTGCTGTGCTTAGAGCAGTAGTCAGAGACAACTTCCATAAATGCTGTATTGTTGTCCTTAGAGCAATAGTTAGGGACAACTTTCATGAATGCTCTATTGTTGTGCTTAGAGCAGTAGTTAGGGACAACTTCCATAAATGCTCTATTGTTGTTCTTAGAGCAGGAGTTTGGGACAACTTCCATAAATGCTCTATTGTTGTGCTTAGAGCAGTAGTCAGAGACAACTTCCATAAATGCTCTATTGCTGTGCTTAGAGCAGTAGTCAGAGAAACTTCCATAAATGCTCTATTGCTGTGCTTAGAGCAGTAGTCAGAGACAACTTCCATAAATCCTCTATTGCTGTGCTTAGAGCAGTAGTCAGGGACAACTTATATAAATGCTCTATTGTTGTGCTTAGAGCAGTAGTCAGAGACAACTTCCATAAATTCTCTATTGTTGTGCTTAGAGCAGTAGTCAGAGACAACTTCCATAAATGCTCTATTATTGTGCTTAGAGCAGTAGTCAGAGGCAAATTCCATAAATGCTCTATTGCTGTGCTTAGAGCAGTAGTCAGGGACAACTTCTATAAATGCTCTATTGCTGTGCTTAGAGCAGTAGTTAGGGACAACTTCCATAAATGCTCTATTGTTGTGCTTAGAGCAGTAGTTAGGGACAACTTCCATAAATGCTCTATTGCTGTGCTTAGAGCAGTAGTCAGAGACAACTACCATAAATGCTGTATTGTTGTGCTTAGAGCAATAGTTAGGGACAACTTCCATAAATGCTCTATTGTTGTGCTTAGAGCAGTAGTTAGGGACAACTTCCATAAATGCTCTATTGTTGTTCTTAGAGCAGGAGTTTGGGACAACTTCCATAAATGCTCTATTGTTGTGCTTAGAGCAGTAGTCAGAGACAACTTCCATAAATGCTCTATTGCTGTGCTTAGAGCAGTAGTCAGAGAAACTTCCATAAATGCTCTATTGCTGTGCTTAGAGCAGTATCAGAGACAACTTCCATAAATCCTCTATTGCTGTGCTTAGAGCAGTAGTCAGGGACAACTTCCATAAATGCTCTATTGTTGTGCTTAGAGCAGTAGTCAGAGACAACTTCCATAAATGCTCTATTGTTGTGCTTAGAGCAGTAGTCAGAGACAACTTCCATAAATGCTCTATTATTGTGCTTAGAGCAGTAGTCAGAGACAATTTCCATAAATCCTCTATTGCTGTTCTTAGAGCAGTAGTCAGGGACAAATTCCATAAATGCTCTGTTGTTGTGCTTAGAGCAGTAGTCAGGGACAACTTCCATAAATGCTCTATTGTTGTGCTTAGAGCAGTAGTCAGAGACAACTTCCATAAATGCTCTATTGTTGTGCTTAGAGCAGTAGTCAGAGACAACTTCCATAAATGCTCTATTATTGTGCTTAGAGCAGTAGTCAGAGACAACTTCCATAAATCCTCTATTGCTGTTCTTAGAGCAGTAGTCAGGGACAACTTCCATAAATGCTCTATTGTTGTTGCTTAGAGCAGTAGTTAGGGACAACTTCCATAAATGCTCTATTGTTGTGCTTAGAGCGGTAGTCAGGGACAACTACCATAAATGCTCTATTGCTGTGCTTAGAGCAGTAGTCAGAGACAACTTCCATAAACGATCTATTGCTGTGCTTAGAGCAGTAGTCAGAGACAACTTCCATAAATCCTCTATTGCTGTGCTTAGAGCAGTAGTCAGAGACAACTTCCATAAATCCTCTATTGCTGTGCTTAGAGCGGTAGTCAGGGACAACTTCCATAAATGCTCTATTGCTGTGCTTAGAGCGGTATTCAGAGACAACTTCCATAAACGATCTATTGCTGTGCTTAGAGCAGTAGTCAGAGACAACTTCCATAAATGCTCTATTGCGGTGCTTAGAGCGGTAGTCAGGGATAACTTCCATAAATGCTCTATTGCTGTGCTTAGAGCAGTAGTCAGAGGCAACTTCCATAAATGCTCTATTGCTGTGCTTAGAGCAGTAGTCAAGGACAATTTCCATAAATCCTCTATTGCTGTTCTTAGAGCAGTAGTCAGAGACAACTTCCATAAATGCTCTATTATTTTGCTTAGAGCAGTAGTTAGGGACAACTTCCATAAATGCTCTATTGTTGGTCTTAGAGCAGGAGTTAGGGACAACTTCCATAAATGCTCTATTGTTGTGCTTAGAGCAGTAGTCAGAGATAACTTCCATAAATGCTCTATTGCTGTGCTTAAAGCAGTAGTCAGAGATAACTTCCATAAATGCTCTATTGCTGTGCTTAGAGCAGTAGCCAGGGACAACATCCATAAATGCTCTATTGCTGTGCTTAGAGCAGTAGTCAGAGACAACTTCCATAAATGCTCTATTGCTGTGCTTAGAGCAGTAGTCAAGGACAACTTCCATAAATCCTCTATTGCTCTTCTTAGAGCAGTAGTCAGAGACAACTTCCATAAATGCTCTATTGCTGTGCTTAGAGCAGTAGTCAGGGACAACTTCTATAAATGCTCTATTGCTGTGCTTAGAGCAGTAGTTAGGGACAACTTCCATAAATGCTCTATTGTTGTGCTTAGAGCAGTAGTCAGAGACAACTTCCATAAATGCTCTATTGCTGTGCTTAGAGCAGTAGTCAGAGATAACTTCCATAAATGCTCTATTGCTGTTCTTAGAGCAGTAGTCAGGGACAACTTCCATAAATGCTCTATTGCTGTGCTTAGAGCAGTAGTCAGAGACAACTTCCATAAATGCTGTATTGTTGTGCTTAGAGCAATATTTAGGGACAACTTCCATAAATGCTCTATTGTTGTGCTTAGAGCAGTAGTTAGGGACAACTTCCATAAATGCTCTATTGTTGTTCTTAGAGCAGGAGTTTGGGACAACTTCCATAAATGCTCTATTGTTGTGCTTAGAGCAGTAGTCAGAGACAACTTCCATAAATGCTCTATTGCTGTGCTTAGAGCAGTAGTCAGAGATAACTTCCATAAATGCTCTATTGCTGTGCTTAGAGCAGTAGTCAGGGACAACATCCATAAATGCTCTATTGCTGTGTTTAGAGCAGTAGTCAGAGACAAATTCCATAAATCCTCTATTGCTGTGCTTAGAGCAGTAGTCAGAGACAACTTCCATAAATCCTCTATTGCTGTGCTTAGAGCAGTAGTCAGAGACAACTTCCATAAATACTCTATTGCTGTGCTTAGAGTAGTAGTTAGGGACAACTTCCATAAATCCTCTATTGCTGTGCTTAGAGCAGTAGTCAGAGACAACTTCCATATATGCTCTATTGCTGTGCTTAGAGCAGTAGTCAGGGACAACTTCCATAAATCCTCTATTGCTGTTCTTAGAGCAGTAGTCTGAGACAACTTCCATAAATGCTCTATTGCTGTGCTTAGAGCAGTAGTCAGAGACAACTTCCATAAATGCTCTATTGCTGTGCTTAGAGCAGTAGTCAGGGACAACTTCCATAAATGCTCTATTGCTGTGCTTAGAGCAGTAGTCAGAGACAACTTCCATTAATGCTCTATTGCTGTGCTTAGAGCAGTAGTCAGGGACAACTTCCATAAATCCTCTATTGCTGTTCTTAGAGCATTAGTCAGAGACAACTTCCATAAATGCTCTATTGCTGTTCTTAGAGCAGTAGTCAGATACATCTTCCATAAATGCTCTATTGCTGTGCTTAGAGCAGTAGTCAGAGACAACTTCCATAAATGCTCTATTGCTGTGCTTAGAGCAGTAGTCAGGGACAACTTCCATAAATGCTCTATTGCTGTGCTTAGAGCAGTAGTTAGGGACAACTTCCATAAATGCTCTATTGTTGTGCTTAGAGCAGTAGTTAAGGACAACTTCCATAAATGCTCTATTGCTGTGCTTAGAGCAGTAGTCAGAGACAACTTCCATAAATGCTTTATTGTTGTGCTTAGAGCAGTAGTTAGGGACAACTTCCATAAATGCTCTATTGTTGTGCTTAGAGCAGTAGTTAGGGTCAACTTCCATAAATGCTCCATTGTTGTGCTTAGAGCAATAGTTAGGGACAACTTCCATAAATGCTCTATTATTTTGCTTAGAGCAGTAGTTAGGGACAACTTCCATAAATGCTCTATTGTTGTTCTTAGAGCAGGATTTAGGGACAACTTCCATAAATGCTCAATTGTTGTGCTTAGAGCAGTAGTCAGAGACAACTTCCATAAATGCTCTATTGCTGTGCTTATAGCAGTAGTCAGAGATAACTTCCATAAATGCTCTATTGCTGTGCTTAGAGCAGTAGTCAGGGACAACTTCCATAAATGCTCTATTGCTGTGCTTAGAGCAGTAGTCAGAGACAACTTCCATAGATGCTCTATTGCTGTGCTTAGAGCAGTAGTCAAGGACAACTTCCATAAATCCTCTATTGCTGTTCTTAGAGCAGTAGTCATAGACAACATCCATTAATGCTCTATTGCTGTGCTTAGAGCAGTAGTCAGGGACAACTTCTATAAATGCTCTATTGCTGTGCTTAGAGCTGTAGTTAGGGACAACTTCCATAAATGCTCTATTGTTGTTCTTAGAGCAGGAGTTTGGGACAACTTCCATAAATGCTCTATTGTTGTGCTTAGAGCAGTAGTCAGAGACAACTTCCATAAATGCTCTATTGCTGTGCTTAGAGCAGTAGTCAGAGAACACTTCCATAAATGCTCTATTGCTGTGCTTAGAGCAGTAGTCAGAGGCAACTTCTATAAATTATCTATTGCTGTGCTTAGAGCAGTAGTCAGGGACAACTTCCATAAATGCTCTATTGTTGTGCTTAGAGCAGTAGTCAGAGACAACTTCCATAAATGCTCTATTGCAGTGCTTAGAGCGGTAGTCAGGGACAACTTCCATAAATGCTCTATTGCTGTGCTTAGAGCAGTAGTCAGAGACAACTTCCATAAATGCTCTATTGCTGTGCTTAGAGCAGTAGTCAAGGACAACTTCCATAAATCCTCTATTGCTGTTCTTAGAGCAGTAGTCAGAGACAACTTCCATAAATGCTCTATTATTTTGCTTAGAGCAGTAGTTAGGGACAACTTCCATAAATGCTCTATTGTTGTTCTTAGAGCAGGAGTTATTGACAACTTCCATAAATGCTCTATTGTTGTGCTTAGAGCAGTAGTCAGAGACAACTTCCATAAATGCTCTATTGCTGTGCTTAGAGCAGTAGTCAGAGATAACTTCCATAAATGCTCTATTGCTGTTGTTAGAGCAGTAGTCAGGGACAACTTCCATAAATGCTCTATTGCTGTGCTTAGAGCAGTAGTCAGAGACAACTTCCATAAGTGCTGTATTGTTGTGCTTAGAGCAATAGTTAGGGACAACTTCCATAAATGCTCTATTGTTGTGCTTAGAGCAGTAGTTAGGGACAACTTCCATAAATGCTCTATTGTTGTTCTTAGAGCAGGAGTTTGGGACAACTTCCATAAATGCTCTATTGTTGTGCTTAAAGCAGTAGTCAGAGACAACTTCCATAAATGCTCTATTGCTGTGCTTAGAGCAGTAGTCAGAGAAACTTCCATAAATGCTCTATTGCTGTGCTTAGAGCAGTAGTCAGAGACAACTTCCATAAATCCTCTATTGCTGTGCTTAGAGCAGTAGTCAGGGACAACTTCCATAAATGCTCTATTGTTGTGCTTAGAGCAGTAGTCAGAGACAACTTCCATAAATGCTCTATTGTTGTGCTTAGAGCAGTAGTCAGAGACAACTTCCATAAATGCTCTATTATTGTGCTTAGAGCAGTAGTCAGAGACAACTTCCATAAATGCTCTATTGCTGTGCTTAGAGCAGTAGTCAGGGACAACTTCTATAAATGCTCTATTGCTGTGCTTAGAGCAGTAGTTAGGGACAACTTCCATAAATGCTCTATTGTTGTGCTTAGAGCAGTAGTTAGGGACAACTTCCATAAATGCTCTATTGCTGTGCTTAGAGCAGTAGTCAGAGACAACTACCATAAATGCTGTATTGTTGTGCTTAGAGCAATAGTTAGGGACAACTTCCATAAATGCTCTATTGTTGTGCTTAGAGCAGTAGTTAGGGACAACTTCCATAAATGCTCTATTGTTGTTCTTAGAGCAGGAGTTTGGGACAACTTCCATAAATGCTCTATTGTTGTGCTTAGAGCAGTAGTCAGAGACAACTTCCATAAATGCTCTATTGCTGTGCTTAGAGCAGTAGTCAGAGAAACTTCCATAAATGCTCTATTGCTGTGCTTAGAGCAGTAGTCAGAGACAACTTCCATAAATCCTCTATTGCTGTGCTTAGAGCAGTAGTCAGGGACAACTTCCATAAATGCTCTATTGTTGTGCTTAGAGCAGTAGTCAGAGACAACTTCCATAAATGCTTTATTGTTGTGCTTAGAGCAGTAGTCAGAGACAACTTCCATAAATGCTCTATTATTGTGCTTAGAGCAGTAGTCAGAGACAATTTCCATAAATCCTCTATTGCTGTTCTTAGAGCAGTAGTCAGGGACAAATTCCATAAATGCTCTGTTGTTGTGCTTAGAGCAGTAGTCAGGCACAACTTCCATAAATGCTCTATTGTTGTGCTTAGAGCAGTAGTCAGAGACAACTTCCATAAATGCTCTATTGTTGTGCTTAGAGCAGTAGTCAGAGACAACTTCCATAAATGCTCTATTATTGTGCTTAGAGCAGTAGTCAGAGACAACTTCCATAAATCCTCTATTGCTGTTCTTAGAGCAGTAGTCAGGGACAACTTCCATAAATGCTCTATTGTTGTTGCTTAGAGCAGTAGTTAGGGACAACTTCCATAAATGCTCTATTGTTGTGCTTAGAGCGGTAGTCAGGGACAACTACCATAAACGATCTATTGCTGTGCTTAGAGCAGTAGTCAGAGACAACTTCCATAAATCCTCTATTGCTGTGCTTAGAGCTGTAGTCAGAGACAACTTCCATAAATCCTCTATTGCTGTGCTTAGAGCGGTAGTCAGGGACAACTTCCATAAATGCTCTATTGCTGTGCTTAGAGCGGTAGTCAGAGACAACTTCCATAAACGATCTATTGCTGTGCTTAGAGCAGTAGTCAGAGACAACTTCCATAAATGCTCTATTGCGGTGCTTAGAGCGGTAGTCAGGGATAACTTCCATAAATGCTCTATTGCTGTGCTTAGAGCAGTAGTCAGAGGCAACTTCCATAAATGCTCTATTGCTGTGCTTAGAGCAGTAGTCAAGGACAATTTCCATAAATCCTCTATTGCTGTTCTTAGAGCAGTAGTCAGAGACAACTTCCATAAATGCTCTATTATTTTGCTTAGAGCAGTAGTTAGGGACAACTTCCATAAATGCTCTATTGTTGTTCTTAGAGCAGGAGTTAGGGACAACTTCCATAAATGCTCTATTGTTGTGCTTAGAGCAGTAGTCAGAGATAACTTCCATAAATGCTCTATTGCTGTGCTTAAAGCAGTAGTCAGAGATAACTTCCATAAATGCTCTATTGCTGTGCTTAGAGCAGTAGCCAGGGACAACATCCATAAATGCTCTATTGCTGTGCTTAGAGCAGTAGTCAGAGACAACTTCCATAAATGCTCTATTGCTGTGCTTAGAGCAGTAGTCAAGGACAACTTCCATAAATCCTCTATTGCTGTTCTTAGAGCAGTAGTCAGAGACAACTTCCATAAATGCTCTATTATTTTGCTTAGAGCAGTAGTTAGGGACAACTTCCATAAATGCTCTATTGTTGTTCTTAGAGCAGGAGTTATTGACAACTTCCATAAATGCTCTATTGTTGTGCTTAGAGCAGTAGTCAGAGACAACTTCCATAAATGCTCTATTGCTGTGCTTAGAGCAGTAGTCAGAGATAACTTCCATAAATGCTCTATTGCTGTTGTTAGAGCAGTAGTCAGGGACAACTTCCATAAATGCTCTATTGCTGTGCTTAGAGCAGTAGTCAGAGACAACTTCCATAAATGCTGTATTGTTGTGCTTAGAGCAATAGTTAGGGACAACTTCCATAAATGCTCTATTGTTGTGCTTAGAGCAGTAGTTAGGGACAACTTCCATAAATGCTCTATTGTTGTTCTTAGAGCAGGAGTTTGGGACAACTTCCATAAATGCTCTATTGTTGTGCTTAAAGCAGTAGTCAGAGACAACTTCCATAAATGCTCTATTGCTGTGCTTAGAGCAGTAGTCAGAGAAACTTCCATAAATGCTCTATTGCTGTGCTTAGAGCAGTAGTCAGAGACAACTTCCATAAATCCTCTATTGCTGTGCTTAGAGCAGTAGTCAGGGACAACTTCCATAAATGCTCTATTGTTGTGCTTAGAGCAGTAGTCAGAGACAACTTCCATAAATGCTCTATTGTTGTGCTTAGAGCAGTAGTCAGAGACAACTTCCATAAATGCTCTATTATTGTGCTTAGAGCAGTAGTCAGAGACAACTTCCATAAATGCTCTATTGCTGTGCTTAGAGCAGTAGTCAGGGACAACTTCTATAAATGCTCTATTGCTGTGCTTAGAGCAGTAGTTAGGGACAACTTCCATAAATGCTCTATTGTTGTGCTTAGAGCAGTAGTTAGGGACAACTTCCATAAATGCTCTATTGCTGTGCTTAGAGCAGTAGTCAGAGACAACTACCATAAATGCTGTATTGTTGTGCTTAGAGCAATAGTTAGGGACAACTTCCATAAATGCTCTATTGTTGTGCTTAGAGCAGTAGTTAGGGACAACTTCCATAAATGCTCTATTGTTGTTCTTAGAGCAGGAGTTTGGGACAACTTCCATAAATGCTCTATTGTTGTGCTTAGAGCAGTAGTCAGAGACAACTTCCATAAATGCTCTATTGCTGTGCTTAGAGCAGTAGTCAGAGAAACTTCCATAAATGCTCTATTGCTGTGCTTAGAGCAGTAGTCAGAGACAACTTCCATAAATCCTCTATTGCTGTGCTTAGAGCAGTAGTCAGGGACAACTTCCATAAATGCTCTATTGTTGTGCTTAGAGCAGTAGTCAGAGACAACTTCCATAAATGCTTTATTGTTGTGCTTAGAGCAGTAGTCAGAGACAACTTCCATAAATGCTCTATTATTGTGCTTAGAGCAGTAGTCAGAGACAATTTCCATAAATCCTCTATTGCTGTTCTTAGAGCAGTAGTCAGGGACAAATTCCATAAATGCTCTGTTGTTGTGCTTAGAGCAGTAGTCAGGCACAACTTCCATAAATGCTCTATTGTTGTGCTTAGAGCAGTAGTCAGAGACAACTTCCATAAATGCTCTATTGTTGTGCTTAGAGCAGTAGTCAGAGACAACTTCCATAAATGCTCTATTATTGTGCTTAGAGCAGTAGTCAGAGACAACTTCCATAAATCCTCTATTGCTGTTCTTAGAGCAGTAGTCAGGGACAACTTCCATAAATGCTCTATTGTTGTTGCTTAGAGCAGTAGTTAGGGACAACTTCCATAAATGCTCTATTGTTGTGCTTAGAGCGGTAGTCAGGGACAACTACCATAAACGATCTATTGCTGTGCTTAGAGCAGTAGTCAGAGACAACTTCCATAAATCCTCTATTGCTGTGCTTAGAGCTGTAGTCAGAGACAACTTCCATAAATCCTCTATTGCTGTGCTTAGAGCGGTAGTCAGGGACAACTTCCATAAATGCTCTATTGCTGTGCTTAGAGCGGTAGTCAGAGACAACTTCCATAAACGATCTATTGCTGTGCTTAGAGCAGTAGTCAGAGACAACTTCCATAAATGCTCTATTGCGGTGCTTAGAGCGGTAGTCAGGGATAACTTCCATAAATGCTCTATTGCTGTGCTTAGAGCAGTAGTCAGAGGCAACTTCCATAAATGCTCTATTGCTGTGCTTAGAGCAGTAGTCAAGGACAATTTCCATAAATCCTCTATTGCTGTTCTTAGAGCAGTAGTCAGAGACAACTTCCATAAATGCTCTATTATTTTGCTTAGAGCAGTAGTTAGGGACAACTTCCATAAATGCTCTATTGTTGTTCTTAGAGCAGGAGTTAGGGACAACTTCCATAAATGCTCTATTGTTGTGCTTAGAGCAGTAGTCAGAGATAACTTCCATAAATGCTCTATTGCTGTGCTTAAAGCAGTAGTCAGAGATAACTTCCATAAATGCTCTATTGCTGTGCTTAGAGCAGTAGCCAGGGACAACATCCATAAATGCTCTATTGCTGTGCTTAGAGCAGTAGTCAGAGACAACTTCCATAAATGCTCTATTGCTGTGCTTAGAGCAGTAGTCAAGGACAACTTCCATAAATCCTCTATTGCTCTTCTTAGAGCAGTAGTCAGAGACAACTTCCATAAATGCTCTATTGCTGTGCTTAGAGCAGTAGTCAGGGACAACTTCTATAAATGCTCTATTGCTGTGCTTAGAGCAGTAGTTAGGGACAACTTCTATAAATGCTCTATTGTTGTGCTTAGAGCAGTAGTTAGGGACAACTTCCATAAATGCTCTATTGCTGTGCTTAGAGCAGTAGTCAGAGACAACTTCCATAAATGCTCTATTGTTGTGCTTAGAGCAATAGTCAGAGAAACTTCCATAAATCCTCTATTGCTGTTCTTAGAGCAGTAGTCAGGGACAACTTCTATAAATGCTCTATTGCTGTGCTTAGAGCAGTAGTTAGGGACAACTTCCATAAATGCTCTATTGTTGTTGCTTAGAGCAGTAGTTAGGGACAACTTCCATAAATGCTCTATTGTTGTGCTTAGAGCGGTAGTCAGGGACAACTACCATAAATGCTCTATTGCTGTGCTTAGAGCAGTAGTCAGAGACAACTTCCATAAACGATCTATTGCTGTGCTTAGAGCAGTAGTCAGAGACAACTTCCATAAATCCTATATTGCTGTGCTTAGAGCAGTAGTCAGAGACAACTTCCATAAATCCTCTATTGCTGTGCTTAGAGCGGTAGTCAGGGACAACTTCCATAAATGCTCTATTGCGGTGCTTAGAGCGGTAGTCAGGGATAACTTCCATAAATGCTCTATTGCTGTGCTTAGAGCAGTAGTCAGAGGCAACTTCCATAAATGCTCTATTGCTGTGCTTAGAGCAGTAGTCAGCGCAATTTCCATAAATCCTCTATTTCTGTTCTTAGAGCAGTAGTCAGAGACAACTTCCATAAATGCTCTATTATTTTGCTTAGAGCAGTAGTTAGGGACAACTTCCATAAATGCTCTATTGTTGTTCTTAGAGCAGGAGTTAGGGACAACTTCCATAAATGCTCTATTGTTGTGCATAGAGCAGTAGTCAGAGACAACTTCCATAAATGCTCTATTGCTGTGCTTAGAGCAGTAGTCAGAGACAACTTCCATAAATGCTCTATTGCTGTGCTTAGAGCAGTAGTCAAGGACAACTTCCATAAATCCTCTATTGCTCTTCTTAGAGCAGTAGTCAGAGACAACTTCCATAAATGCTCTATTGCTGTGCTTAGAGCAGTAGTCAGTGACAACTTCTATAAATGCTCTATTGCTGTGCTTAGAGCAGTAGTTAGGGACAACTTCCATAAATGCTCTATTGTTGTGCTTAGAGCAGTAGTTAGGGACAACTTCCATAAATGCTCTATTGCTGTGCTTAGAGCAGTAGTCAGAGACAACTTCCATAAATGCTCTATTGTTGGTCTTAGAGCAGGAGTTAGGGACAACTTCCATAAATGCTCTATTGTTGTGCTTAGAGCAGTAGTCAGAGATAACTTCCATAAATGCTCTATTGCTGTGCTTAAAGCAGTAGTCAGAGATAACTTCCATAAATGCTCTATTGCTGTGCTTAGAGCAGTAGTCAGAGACAACTTCCATAAATGCTGTATTGTTGTGCTTAGAGCAATATTTAGGGACAACTTCCATAAATGCTCTATTGTTGTGCTTAGAGCAGTAGTTAGGGACAACTTCCATAAATTCTCTATTGTTGTTCTTAGAGCAGGAGTTTGGGACAACTTCCATAAATGCTCTATTGTTGTGCTTAGAGCAGTAGTCAGAGACAACTTCCATAAATGCTCTATTGCTGTGCTTAGAGCAGTAGTCAGAGATAACTTCCATAAATGCTCTATTGCTGTGCTTAGAGCAGTAGTCAGGGACAACATCCATAAATGCTCTATTGCTGTGTTTAGAGCAGTAGTCAGAGACAAATTCCATAAATCCTCTATTGCTGTGCTTAGAGCAGTAGTCAGAGACAACTTCCATAAATCCTCTATTGCTGTGCTTAGAGCAGTAGTCAGAGACAACTTCCATAAATACTCTATTGCTGTGCTTAGAGTAGTAGTTAGGGACAACTTCCATAAATCCTCTATTGCTGTGCTTAGAGCAGTAGTCAGAGACAACTTCCATATATGCTCTATTGCTGTGCTTAGAGCAGTAGTCAGGGACAACTTCCATAAATCCTCTATTGCTGTTCTTAGAGCAGTAGTCTGAGACAACTTCCATAAATGCTCTATTGCTGTGCTTAGAGCAGTAGTCAGAGACAACTTCCATAAATGCTCTATTGCTGTGCTTAGAGCAGTAGTCAGGGACAACTTCCATAAATGCTCTATTGCTGTGCTTAGAGCAGTAGTCAGAGACAACTTCCATTAATGCTCTATTGCTGTGCTTAGAGCAGTAGTCAGGGACAACTTCCAAAAATCCTCTATTGCTGTTCTTAGAGCATTAGTCAGAGACAACTTCCATAAATGCTCTATTGCTGTTCTTAGAGCAGTAGTCAGATACATCTTCCATAAATGCTCTATTGCTGTGCTTAGAGCAGTAGTCAGAGACAACTTCCATAAATGCTCTATTGCTGTGCTTAGAGCAGTAGTCAGGGACAACTTCCATAAATGCTCTATTGCTGTGCTTAGAGCAGTAGTTAGGGACAACTTCCATAAATGCTCTATTGTTGTGCTTAGAGCAGTAGTTAAGGACAACTTCCATAAATGCTCTATTGCTGTGCTTAGAGCAGTAGTCAGAGACAACTTCCATAAATGCTTTATTGTTGTGCTTAGAGCAGTAGTTAGGGACAACTTCCATAAATGCTCTATTGTTGTGCTTAGAGCAGTAGTTAGGGTCAACTTCCATAAATGCTCCATTGTTGTGCTTAGAGCAATAGTTAGGGACAACTTCCATAAATGCTCTATTATTTTGCTTAGAGCAGTAGTTAGGGACAACTTCCATAAATGCTCTATTGTTGTTCTTAGAGCAGGAGTTAGGGACAACTTCCATAAATGCTCTATTGTTGTGCTTAGAGCAGTAGTCAGAGACAACTTCCATAAATGCTCTATTGCTGTGCTTATAGCAGTAGTCAGAGATAACTTCCATAAATGCTCTATTGCTGTGCTTAGAGCAGTAGTCAGGGACAACTTCCATAAATGCTCTATTGCTGTGCTTAGAGCAGTAGTCAGAGACAACTTCCATAGATGCTCTATTGCTGTGCTTAGAGCAGTAGTCAAGGACAACTTCCATAAATCCTCTATTGCTGTTCTTAGAGCAGTAGTCATAGACAACATCCATTAATGCTCTATTGCTGTGCTTAGAGCAGTAGTCAGGGACAACTTCTATAAATGCTCTATTGCTGTGCTTAGAGCTGTAGTTAGGGACAACTTCCATAAATGCTCTATTGTTGTTCTTAGAGCAGGAGTTTGGGACAACTTCCATAAATGCTCTATTGTTGTGCTTAGAGCAGTAGTCAGAGACAACTTCCATAAATGCTCTATTGCTGTGCTTAGAGCAGTAGTCAGAGAACACTTCCATAAATGCTCTATTGCTGTGCTTAGAGCAGTAGTCAGAGGCAACTTCTATAAATTATCTATTGCTGTGCTTAGAGCAGTAGTCAGGGACAACTTCCATAAATGCTCTATTGTTGTGCTTAGAGCAGTAGTCAGAGACAACTTCCATAAATGCTCTATTGCAGTGCTTAGAGCGGTAGTCAGGGACAACTTCCATAAATGCTCTATTGCTGTGCTTAGAGCAGTAGTCAGAGACAACTTCCATAAATGCTCTATTGCTGTGCTTAGAGCAGTAGTCAAGGACAACTTCCATAAATCCTCTATTGCTGTTCTTAGAGCAGTAGTCAGAGACAACTTCCATAAATGCTCTATTATTTTGCTTAGAGCAGTAGTTAGGGACAACTTCCATAAATGCTCTATTGTTGTTCTTAGAGCAGGAGTTAGGGACAACTTCCATAAATGCTCTATTGTTGTGCTTAGAGCAGTAGTCAGAGACAACTTCCATAAATGCTCTATTGCTGTGCTTAGAGCAGTAGTCAGAGATAACTTCCATAAATGCTCTATTGCTGTTGTTAGAGCAGTAGTCAGGGACAACTTCCATAAATGCTCTATTGCTGTGCTTAGAGCAGTAGTCAGAGACAACTTCCATAAATGCTGTATTGTTGTGCTTAGAGCAATAGTTAGGGACAACTTCCATAAATGCTCTATTGTTGTGCTTAGAGCAGTAGTTAGGGACAACTTCCATAAATGCTCTATTGTTGTTCTTAGAGCAGGAGTTTGGGACAACTTCCATAAATGCTCTATTGTTGTGCTTAAAGCAGTAGTCAGAGACAACTTCCATAAATGCTCTATTGCTGTGCTTAGAGCAGTAGTCAGAGAAACTTCCATAAATGCTCTATTGCTGTGCTTAGAGCAGTAGTCAGAGACAACTTCCATAAATCCTCTATTGCTGTGCTTAGAGCAGTAGTCAGGGACAACTTCCATAAATGCTCTATTGTTGTGCTTAGAGCAGTAGTCAGAGACAACTTCCATAAATGCTCTATTGTTGTGCTTAGAGCAGTAGTCAGAGACAACTTCCATAAATGCTCTATTATTGTGCTTAGAGCAGTAGTCAGAGACAACTTCCATAAATGCTCTATTGCTGTGCTTAGAGCAGTAGTCAGGGACAACTTCTATAAATGCTCTATTGCTGTGCTTAGAGCAGTAGTTAGGGACAACTTCCATAAATGCTCTATTGTTGTGCTTAGAGCAGTAGTTAGGGACAACTTCCATAAATGCTCTATTGCTGTGCTTAGAGCAGTAGTCAGAGACAACTACCATAAATGCTGTATTGTTGTGCTTAGAGCAATAGTTAGGGACAACTTCCATAAATGCTCTATTGTTGTGCTTAGAGCAGTAGTTAGGGACAACTTCCATAAATGCTCTATTGTTGTTCTTAGAGCAGGAGTTTGGGACAACTTCCATAAATGCTCTATTGTTGTGCTTAGAGCAGTAGTCAGAGACAACTTCCATAAATGCTCTATTGCTGTGCTTAGAGCAGTAGTCAGAGAAACTTCCATAAATGCTCTATTGCTGTGCTTAGAGCAGTAGTCAGAGACAACTTCCATAAATCCTCTATTGCTGTGCTTAGAGCAGTAGTCAGGGACAACTTCCATAAATGCTCTATTGTTGTGCTTAGAGCAGTAGTCAGAGACAACTTCCATAAATGCTTTATTGTTGTGCTTAGAGCAGTAGTCAGAGACAACTTCCATAAATGCTCTATTATTGTGCTTAGAGCAGTAGTCAGAGACAATTTCCATAAATCCTCTATTGCTGTTCTTAGAGCAGTAGTCAGGGACAAATTCCATAAATGCTCTGTTGTTGTGCTTAGAGCAGTAGTCAGGCACAACTTCCATAAATGCTCTATTGTTGTGCTTAGAGCAGTAGTCAGAGACAACTTCCATAAATGCTCTATTGTTGTGCTTAGAGCAGTAGTCAGAGACAACTTCCATAAATGCTCTATTATTGTGCTTAGAGCAGTAGTCAGAGACAACTTCCATAAATCCTCTATTGCTGTTCTTAGAGCAGTAGTCAGGGACAACTTCCATAAATGCTCTATTGTTGTTGCTTAGAGCAGTAGTTAGGGACAACTTCCATAAATGCTCTATTGTTGTGCTTAGAGCGGTAGTCAGGGACAACTACCATAAACGATCTATTGCTGTGCTTAGAGCAGTAGTCAGAGACAACTTCCATAAATCCTCTATTGCTGTGCTTAGAGCTGTAGTCAGAGACAACTTCCATAAATCCTCTATTGCTGTGCTTAGAGCGGTAGTCAGGGACAACTTCCATAAATGCTCTATTGCTGTGCTTAGAGCGGTAGTCAGAGACAACTTCCATAAACGATCTATTGCTGTGCTTAGAGCAGTAGTCAGAGACAACTTCCATAAATGCTCTATTGCGGTGCTTAGAGCGGTAGTCAGGGATAACTTCCATAAATGCTCTATTGCTGTGCTTAGAGCAGTAGTCAGAGGCAACTTCCATAAATGCTCTATTGCTGTGCTTAGAGCAGTAGTCAAGGACAATTTCCATAAATCCTCTATTGCTGTTCTTAGAGCAGTAGTCAGAGACAACTTCCATAAATGCTCTATTATTTTGCTTAGAGCAGTAGTTAGGGACAACTTCCATAAATGCTCTATTGTTGTTCTTAGAGCAGGAGTTAGGGACAACTTCCATAAATGCTCTATTGTTGTGCTTAGAGCAGTAGTCAGAGATAACTTCCATAAATGCTCTATTGCTGTGCTTAAAGCAGTAGTCAGAGATAACTTCCATAAATGCTCTATTGCTGTGCTTAGAGCAGTAGCCAGGGACAACATCCATAAATGCTCTATTGCTGTGCTTAGAGCAGTAGTCAGAGACAACTTCCATAAATGCTCTATTGCTGTGCTTAGAGCAGTAGTCAAGGACAACTTCCATAAATCCTCTATTGCTCTTCTTAGAGCAGTAGTCAGAGACAACTTCCATAAATGCTCTATTGCTGTGCTTAGAGCAGTAGTCAGGGACAACTTCTATAAATGCTCTATTGCTGTGCTTAGAGCAGTAGTTAGGGACAACTTCTATAAATGCTCTATTGTTGTGCTTAGAGCAGTAGTTAGGGACAACTTCCATAAATGCTCTATTGCTGTGCTTAGAGCAGTAGTCAGAGACAACTTCCATAAATGCTCTATTGTTGTGCTTAGAGCAATAGTCAGAGAAACTTCCATAAATCCTCTATTGCTGTTCTTAGAGCAGTAGTCAGGGACAACTTCTATAAATGCTCTATTGCTGTGCTTAGAGCAGTAGTTAGGGACAACTTCCATAAATGCTCTATTGTTGTTGCTTAGAGCAGTAGTTAGGGACAACTTCCATAAATGCTCTATTGTTGTGCTTAGAGCGGTAGTCAGGGACAACTACCATAAATGCTCTATTGCTGTGCTTAGAGCAGTAGTCAGAGACAACTTCCATAAACGATCTATTGCTGTGCTTAGAGCAGTAGTCAGAGACAACTTCCATAAATCCTATATTGCTGTGCTTAGAGCAGTAGTCAGAGACAACTTCCATAAATCCTCTATTGCTGTGCTTAGAGCGGTAGTCAGGGACAACTTCCATAAATGCTCTATTGCGGTGCTTAGAGCGGTAGTCAGGGATAACTTCCATAAATGCTCTATTGCTGTGCTTAGAGCAGTAGTCAGAGGCAACTTCCATAAATGCTCTATTGCTGTGCTTAGAGCAGTAGTCAGCGCAATTTCCATAAATCCTCTATTTCTGTTCTTAGAGCAGTAGTCAGAGACAACTTCCATAAATGCTCTATTATTTTGCTTAGAGCAGTAGTTAGGGACAACTTCCATAAATGCTCTATTGTTGTTCTTAGAGCAGGAGTTAGGGACAACTTCCATAAATGCTCTATTGTTGTGCATAGAGCAGTAGTCAGAGACAACTTCCATAAATGCTCTATTGCTGTGCTTAGAGCAGTAGTCAGAGACAACTTCCATAAATGCTCTATTGCTGTGCTTAGAGCAGTAGTCAAGGACAACTTCCATAAATCCTCTATTGCTCTTCTTAGAGCAGTAGTCAGAGACAACTTCCATAAATGCTCTATTGCTGTGCTTAGAGCAGTAGTCAGTGACAACTTCTATAAATGCTCTATTGCTGTGCTTAGAGCAGTAGTTAGGGACAACTTCCATAAATGCTCTATTGTTGTGCTTAGAGCAGTAGTTAGGGACAACTTCCATAAATGCTCTATTGCTGTGCTTAGAGCAGTAGTCAGAGACAACTTCCATAAATGCTCTATTGTTGTGCTTAGAGCAATAGTTAGGGACAACTTCCATAAATGCTCTATTGTTGTGCTTAGAGCAGTAGTCAGAGATAACTTCCATAAATGCTCTATTGCTGTTCTTAGAGCAGTAGTCAGGGACAACTTCCATAAATGCTCTATTGCTGTGCTTAGAGCAGTAGTCAGAGACAACTTCCATAAATGCTGTATTGTTGTGCTTAGAGCAATAGTTAGGGACAACTTCCATAAATGCTCTATTGTTGTGCTTAGAGCAGTAGTTAGGGACAACTTCCATAAATGCTCTATTTTTGTTCTTAGAGCAGGAGTTTGGGACAACTTCCATAAATGCTCTATTGTTGTGCTTAGAGCAGTAGTCAGAGACAACTTCCATAAATGCTCTATTGCTGTGCTTAGAGCAGTAGTCAGAGAAACTTCCATAAATGCTCTATTGCTGTGCTTAGAGCAGTAGTCAGAGACAACTTCCATAAATCCTCTATTGCTGTGCTTAGAGCAGTAGTCAGGGACAACTTCCATAAATGCTCTATTGTTGTGCTTAGAGCAGTAGTCAGAGACAACTTCCATAAATGCTCTATTGTTGTGCTTAGAGCAGTAGTCAGAGACAACTTCCATAAATGCTCTATTATTGTGCTTAGAGCAGTAGTCAGAGACAACTTCCATAAATGCTCTATTGCTGTGCTTAGAGCAGTAGTCAAGGACAACTTCCATAAATCCTCTACTGCTGTTCTTAGAGCAGTAGTCAGAGACAACTTCCATAAATGCTCTATTGCTGTGCTTAGAGCAGTAGTCAGGGACAACTTCTATAAATGCTCTATTGCTGTGCTTAGAGCAGTAGTTAGGGACAACTTCCATAAATGCTCTATTGTTGTGCTTAGAGCAGTAGTTAGGGACAACTTCCATAAATGCTCTATTGCTGTGCTTAGAGCAGTAGTCAGAGACAACTACCATAAATGCTGTATTGTTGTGCTTAGAGCAATAGTTAGGGACAACTTCCATAAATGCTCTATTGTTGTGCTTAGAGCAGTAGTTAGGGACAACTTCCATAAATGCTCTATTGTTGTTCTTAGAGCAGGAGTTTGGGACAACTTCCATAAATGCTCTATTGTTGTGCTTAGAGCAGTAGTCAGAGACAACTTCCATAAATGCTCTATTGCTGTGCTTAGAGCAGTAGTCAGAGAAACTTCCATAAATGCTCTATTGCTGTGCTTAGAGCAGTAGTAAGAGACAACTTCCATAAATCCTCTATTGCTGTGCTTAGAGCAGTAGTCAGGGACAACTTCCATAAATGCTCTATTGTTGTGCTTAGAGCAGTAGTCAGAGACAACTTCCATAAATGCTCTATTGTTGTGCTTAGAGCAGTAGTCAGAGACAACTTCCATAAATGCTCTATTATTGTGCTTAGAGCAGTAGTCAGAGACAATTTCCATAAATCCTCTATTGCTGTTCTTAGAGCAGTAGTCAGGGACAAATTCCATAAATGCTCTGTTGTTGTGCTTAGAGCAGTAGTCAGGGACAACTTCCATAAATGCTCTATTGTTGTGCTTAGAGCAGTAGTCAGAGACAACTTCCATAAATGCTCTATTGTTGTGCTTAGAGCAGTAGTCAGAGACAACTTCCATAAATGCTCTATTATTGTGCTTAGAGCAGTAGTCAGAGACAACTTCCATAAATTCTCTATTGCTGTTCTTAGAGCAGTAGTCAGGGACAACTTCCATAAATGCTCTATTGTTGTTGCTTAGAGCAGTAGTTAGGGAAAACTTCCTTAAATGCTCTAATGTTGTGCTTAGAGCGGTAGTCAGGGACAACTACCATAAATGCTCTATTGCTGTGCTTAGAGCAGTAGTCAGAGACAACTTCCATAAACGATCTATTGTTGTGCTTAGAGCAGTAGTCAGAGACAACTTCCATAAATGCTCTATTGTTGTGCTTAGAGCAGTAGTCAGAGACAACTTCCATAAATGCTCTATTATTGTGCTTAGAGCAGTAGTCAGAGACAACTTCCATAAATGCTCTATTGCTGTGCTTAGAGCAGTAGTCAAGGACAACTTCCATAAATCCTCTACTGCTGTTCTTAGAGCAGTAGTCAGAGACAACTTCCATAAATGCTCTATTGCTGTGCTTAGAGCAGTAGTCAGGGACAACTTCTATAAATGCTCTATTGCTGTGCTTAGAGCAGTAGTTAGGGACAACTTCCATAAATGCTCTATTGTTGTGCTTAGAGCAGTAGTTAGGGACAACTTCCATAAATGCTCTATTGCTGTGCTTAGAGCAGTAGTCAGAGACAACTACCATAAATGCTGTATTGTTGTGCTTAGAGCAATAGTTAGGGACAACTTCCATAAATGCTCTATTGTTGTGCTTAGAGCAGTAGTCAGAGACAACTTCCATAAATGCTCTATTGCTGTGCTTAGAGCAGTAGTCAGAGAAACTTCCATAAATGCTCTATTGCTGTGCTTAGAGCAGTAGTAAGAGACAACTTCCATAAATCCTCTATTGCTGTGCTTAGAGCAGTAGTCAGGGACAAGTTCCATAAATGCTCTATTGTTGTGCTTAGAGCAGTAGTCAGAGACAACTTCCATAAATGCTCTATTGTTGTGCTTAGAGCAGTAGTCAGAGACAACTTCCATAAATGCTCTATTATTGTGCTTAGAGCAGTAGTCAGAGACAATTTCCGTAAATCCTCTATTGCTGTTCTTAGAGCAGTAGTCAGGGACAAATTCCATAAATGCTCTGTTGTTGTGCTTAGAGCAGTAGTCAGGGACAACTTCCATAAATGCTCTATTGTTGTGCTTAGAGCAGTAGTCAGAGACAACTTCCATAAATGCTCTATTGCTGTGCGTAGAGCAGTAGTCAAGGACAACTTCCATAAATCCTCTACTGCTGTTCTTAGAGCAGTAGTTAGGGACAACTTCCATAAATGCTCTATTGTTGTGCTTAGAGCAGTAGTTAGGGACAACTTCCATAAATGCTCTATTGCTGTGCTTAGAGCAGTAGTCAGAGACAACTACCATAAATGCTGTATTGTTGTGCTTAGAGCAATAGTTAGGGACAACTTCCATAAATGCTCTATTGTTGTGCTTAGAGCAGTAGTTAGGGACAACTTCCATAAATGCTCTATTGTTGTTCTTAGAGCAGGAGTTTGGGACAACTTCCATAAATGCTCTATTGTTGTGCTTAGAGCAGTAGTCAGAGACAACTTCCATAAATGCTCTATTGCTGTGCTTAGAGCAGTAGTCAGAGAAACTTCCATAAATGCTCTATTGCTGTGCTTAGAGCAGTAGTAAGAGACAACTTCCATAAATCCTCTATTGCTGTGCTTAGAGCAGTAGTCAGGGACAACTTCCATAAATGCTCTATTGTTGTTCTTAGAGCAGGAGTTTGGGACAACTTCCATAAATGCTCTATTGTTGTGCTTAGAGCAGTAGTCAGAGACAACTTCCATAAATGCTCTATTATTGTGCTTAGAGCAGTAGTCAGAGACAATTTCCATAAATCCTCTATTGCTGTTCTTAGAGCAGTAGTCAGGGACAAATTCCATAAATGCTCTGTTGTTGTGCTTAGAGCAGTAGTCAGGGACAACTTCCATAAATGCTCTATTGTTGTGCTTAGAGCAGTAGTCAGAGACAACTTCCATAAATGCTCTATTGTTGTGCTTAGAGCAGTAGTCAGAGACAACTTCCATAAATGCTCTATTATTGTGCTTAGAGCAGTAGTCAGAGACAACTTCCATAAATCCTCTATTGCTGTGCTTAGAGCAGTAGTCAGAGACAACTTCCATAAATCCTCTATTGCTGTGCTTAGAGCGGTAGTCAGGGACAACTTCCATAAATGCTCTATTGCTGTGCTTAGAGCGGTAGTCAGAGACAACTTCCATAAACGATCTATTGCTGTGCTTAGAGCAGTAGTCAGAGACAACTTCCATAAATGCTCTATTGCGGTGCTTAGAGCGGTAGTCAGGGATAACTTCCATAAATGCTCTATTGCTGTGCTTAGAGCAGTAGTCAGAGGCAACTTCCATAAATGCTCTATTGCTGTGCTTAGAGCAGTAGTCAAGCACAATTTAAATAAATCCTCTATTGCTGTTCTTAGAGCAGTAGTCAGAGACAACTTCCATAAATGCTCTATTATTTTGCTTAGAGCAGTAGTTAGGGACAACTTCCATAAATGCTCTATTGTTGTTCTTCGAGCAGGAGTTAGGGACAACTTCCATAAATGCTCTATTGTTGTGCTTAGAGCAGTAGTCAGAGACAACTTCCATAAATGCTCTATTGCTGTGCTTATAGCAGTAGTCAGAGATAACTTCCATAAATGCTCTATTGCTGTGCTTAGAGCAGTAGTCAGGGACAACATCCATAAATGCTCTATTGCTGTGCTTAGAGCAGTAGTCAGAGACAACTTCCATAAATGCTCTATTGCTGTGCTTAGAGCAGTAGTCAATGACAACTTCCATAAATCCTCTATTGCTCTTCTTAGAGCAGTAGTCAGAGACAACTTCCATAAATGCTCTATTGCTGTGCTTAGAGCAGTAGTCAGGGACAACTTCTATAAATGCTCTATTGCTTTGCTTAGAGCAGTAGTTAGGGACAACTTCCATAAATGCTCTATTGTTGTGCTTAGAGCAGTAGTTAGGGACAACTTCCATAAATGCTCTATTGCTGTGCTTAGAGCAGTAGTCAGAGACAACTTCCATAAATGCTCTATTGTTGTGCTTAGAGCAATAGTCAGAGAAACTTCCATAAATCCTCTATTGCTGTTCTTAGAGCAGTAGTCAGGGACAACTTCCATAAATGCTCTATTGTTGTTGCTTAGAGCAGTAGTTAGGGACAACTTCCATAAATGCTCTATTGTTGTGCTTAGAGCGGTAGTCAGGGACAACTACCATAAATGCTCTATTGCTGTGCTTAGAGCAGTAGTCAGAGACAACTTCCATAAACGATCTATTGCTGTGCTTAGAGCAGTAGTCAGAGAAAACTTCCATAAATCCTATATTGCTGTGCTTAGAGCAGTAGTCAGAGACAACTTCCATAAATCCTCTATTGCTGTGCTTAGAGCGGTAGTCAGGGACAACTTCCATAAATGCTCTATTGCTGTGCTTAGAGCGGTAGTCAGAGACAACTTCCATAAACGATCTATTGCTGTGCTTAGAGCAGTAGTCAGAGACAACTTCCATAAATGCTCTATTGCGGTGCTTAGAGCGGTAGTCAGGGATAACTTCCATAAATGCTCTATTGCTGTGCTTAGAGCAGTAGTCAGAGGCAACTTCCATAAATGCTCTATTGCTGTGCTTAGAGCAGTAGTCAAGGACAATTTCCATAAATCCTCTATTGCTGTTCTTAGAGCAGTAGTCAGAGACAACTTCCATAAATGCTCTATTATTTTGCTTAGAGCAGTAGTTAGGGACAACTTCCATAAATGCTCTATTGTTGTTCTTAGAGCAGGAGTTAGGGACAACTTCCATAAATGCTCTATTGTTGTGCTTAGAGCAGTAGTCAGAGACAACTTCCATAAATGCTCTATTGCTGTGCTTAGAGCAGTAGTCAGAGATAACTTCCATAAATGCTCTATTGCTGTGCTTAGAGCAGTAGTCAGGGACAACATCCATAAATGCTCTATTGCTGTGCTTAGAGCAGTAGTCAGAGACAACTTCCATAAATCCTCTATTGCTGTTCTTAGAGCAGTAGTCAGGGACAACTTCCATAAATGCTCTATTGTTGTTGCTTAGAGCAGTAGTTAGGGACAACTTCCATAAATGCTCTATTGTTGTGCTTAGAGCGGTAGTCAGGGACAACTACCATAAATGCTCTATTGCTGTGCTTAGAGCAGTAGTCAGAGACAACTTCCATAAACGATCTATTGCTGTGCTTAGAGCAGTAGTCAGAGACAACTTCCATAAATCCTATATTGCTGTGCTTAGAGCAGTAGTCAGAGACAACTTCCATAAATCCTCTATTGCTGTGCTTACAGCGGTAGTCAGGGACAACTTCCATAAATGCTCTATTGCTGTGCTTAGAGCGGTAGTCAGAGACAACTTCCATAAACGATCTATTGCTGTGCTTAGAGCAGTAGTCAGAGACAACTTCCATAAATGCTCTATTGCGGTGCTTAGAGCGGTAGTCAGGGATAACTTCCATAAATGCTCTATTGCTGTGCTTAGAGCAGTAGTCAGAGGCAACTTCCATAAATGCTCTATTGCTGTGCTTAGAGCAGTAGTCAAGGACAATTTCCATAAATCCTCTATTGCTGTTCTTAGAGCAGTAGTCAGAGGCAACTTCCATAAATGCTCTATTATTTTGCTTAGAGCAGTAGTTAGGGACAACTTCCATAAATGCTCTATTGTTGTTCTTAGAGCAGGAGTTAGGGACAACTTCCATAAATGCTCTATTGTTGTGCTTAGAGCAGTAGTCAGAGACAACTTCCATAAATGCTCTATTGCTGTGCTTAGAGCAGTAGTCATAGATAACTTCCATAAATGCTCTATTGCTGTGCTTAGAGCAGTAGTCAGGGACAACATCCATAAATGCTCTATTGCTGTGCTTAGAGCAGTAGACAGAGACAACTTCCATAAATGCTCTATTGCTGTGCTTAGAGCAGTAGTCAAGGACAACTTCCATAAATCCTCTATTGCTCTTCTTAGAGCAGTAGTCAGAGACAACTTCCATAAATGCTCTATTGCTGTGCTTAGAGCAGTAGTCAGGGACAACTTCTATAAATGCTCTATTGCTGTGCTTAGAGCAGTAGTTAGGGACAACTTCCATAAATGCTCTATTGCTGTGCTTAGAGCAGTAGTCAGAGACAACTTCCATAAATGCTCTATTGTTGTGCTTAGAGCAATAGTTAGGGACAACTTCCGTAAATGCTCTATTGTTGTGCTTAGAGCAGTTGTTAGGGACAACTTCCATAAATGCTCTATTGTTGTTCATAGAGCAGGAGTTTGGGACAACTTCCATAAATGCTCTATTGTTGTGCTTAGAGCAGTAGTCAGAGACAACTTCCATAAATCCTCTATTGCTGTGCTTAGAGCAGTAGTCAGCGACAACTTCCATAAATCCTCTATTGCTGTGCTTAGAGCAGTAGTCAGAGACAACTTCCATAAATGCTCTATTACTATGCTTAGAGCAGTAGTCAGAGACAACTTCCATAAATGCTCTATTGCTGTGCTTAGAGCAGTAGTCAGGGACAACGTCCATAAATCCTCTATTGCTATGCTTAGAGCAGTAGTCAGCGACAACTTCCATAAATCCTCTATTGCTGTGCTTAGAGCAGTAGTCAGAGACAACTTCCATAAATCCTCTATTGCTGTGCTTAGAGCAGTAGTCAGGGACAATTTCCATAAATCCTCTATTGCTGTGCTTAGAGCAGTAGTCAGAGACAACTTCCATAAATGCTCTATTGCTGTGCTTAGAGCAGTAGTCAGGGACAACTTCCATAAATCCTCTATTGCTGTGCTTAGAGCAGTAGTCAGAGACAACTTCCATAAATCCTCTATTGCTGTGCTTAGAGCAGTAGTCAGGGACAACTTCCATAAATCCTCTATTGCTGTGCTTAGAGCAGTAGTCAGAGACAACTTCCATAAATGCTCTATTGCTGTGCTTAGAGCAGTAGTCAGGGACAAGTTCCATAAATCCTCTATTACTGTGCTTAGAGCAGTAGTCAGGGACAACTTCCATAAATCCTCTTTTGCTGTGCTTAGAGCAGTAGTCAGGGACAACTTCCATAAATGCTCTATTGCTGTGCTTAGAGCAGTAGTTAGGGACAACTTCCATAAATGCTCTATTGCTGTGCTTAGAGCAGTAGTCAGAGACAACTTCCATAAATGCTCTATTGTTGTGCTTAGAGCAATAGTTAGGGACAACATCCATAAATGCTCTATTGCTGTGCTTAGAGCAGTAGTCAGAGACAACTTCCATAAATCCTCTATTGCTGTTTTTAGAGCAGTAGTCAGGGACAACTTCCATAAATGCTCTATTGTTGTTGCTTAGAGCAGTAGTTAGGGACAACTTCCATAAATGCTCTATTGTTGTGCTTAGAGCGGTAGTCAGGGACAACTACCATAAATGCTCTATTGCTGTGCTTAGAGCAGTAGTCAGAGACAACTTCCATAAACGATCTATTGCTGTGCTTAGAGCAGTAGTCAGAGACAACTTCCATAAATCCTATATTGCTGTGCTTAGAGCAGTAGTCAGAGACAACTTCCATAAATGCTCTATTGCTGTGCTTAGAGCAGTAGTCAGGGACAACTTCTATAAATGCTCTATTGCTTTGCTTAGAGCAGTAGTTAGGGACAACTTCCATAAATGCTCTATTGTTGTGCTTAGAGCAGTAGTTAGGGACAACTTCCATAAATGCTCTATTGCTGTGCTTAGAGCAGTAGTCAGAGACAACTTCCATAAATGCTCTATTGTTGTGCTTAGAGCAATAGTCAGAGAAACTTCCATAAATCCTCTATTGCTGTTCTTAGAGCAGTAGTCAGGGACAACTTCCATAAATGCTCTATTGTTGTTGCTTAGAGCAGTAGTTAGGGACAACTTCCATAAATGCTCTATTGTTGTGCTTAGAGCGGTAGTCAGGGACAACTACCATAAATGCTCTATTGCTGTGCTTAGAGCAGTAGTCAGAGACAACTTCCATAAACGATCTATTGCTGTGCTTAGAGCAGTAGTCAGAGAAAACTTCCATAAATCCTATATTGCTGTGCTTAGAGCAGTAGTCAGAGACAACTTCCATAAATCCTCTATTGCTGTGCTTAGAGCGGTAGTCAGGGACAACTTCCATAAATGCTCTATTGCTGTGCTTAGAGCGGTAGTCAGAGACAACTTCCATAAACGATCTATTGCTGTGCTTAGAGCAGTAGTCAGAGACAACTTCCATAAATGCTCTATTGCGGTGCTTAGAGCGGTAGTCAGGGATAACTTCCATAAATGCTCTATTGCTGTGCTTAGAGCAGTAGTCAGAGGCAACTTCCATAAATGCTCTATTGCTGTGCTTAGAGCAGTAGTCAAGGACAATTTCCATAAATCCTCTATTGCTGTTCTTAGAGCAGTAGTCAGAGACAACTTCCATAAATGCTCTATTATTTTGCTTAGAGCAGTAGTTAGGGACAACTTCCATAAATGCTCTATTGTTGTTCTTAGAGCAGGAGTTAGGGACAACTTCCATAAATGCTCTATTGTTGTGCTTAGAGCAGTAGTCAGAGACAACTTCCATAAATGCTCTATTGCTGTGCTTAGAGCAGTAGTCAGAGATAACTTCCATAAATGCTCTATTGCTGTGCTTAGAGCAGTAGTCAGGGACAACATCCATAAATGCTCTATTGCTGTGCTTAGAGCAGTAGTCAGAGACAACTTCCATAAATCCTCTATTGCTGTTCTTAGAGCAGTAGTCAGGGACAACTTCCATAAATGCTCTATTGTTGTTGCTTAGAGCAGTAGTTAGGGACAACTTCCATAAATGCTCTATTGTTGTGCTTAGAGCGGTAGTCAGGGACAACTACCATAAATGCTCTATTGCTGTGCTTAGAGCAGTAGTCAGAGACAACTTCCATAAACGATCTATTGCTGTGCTTAGAGCAGTAGTCAGAGACAACTTCCATAAATCCTATATTGCTGTGCTTAGAGCAGTAGTCAGAGACAACTTCCATAAATCCTCTATTGCTGTGCTTACAGCGGTAGTCAGGGACAACTTCCATAAATGCTCTATTGCTGTGCTTAGAGCGGTAGTCAGAGACAACTTCCATAAACGATCTATTGCTGTGCTTAGAGCAGTAGTCAGAGACAACTTCCATAAATGCTCTATTGCGGTGCTTAGAGCGGTAGTCAGGGATAACTTCCATAAATGCTCTATTGCTGTGCTTAGAGCAGTAGTCAGAGGCAACTTCCATAAATGCTCTATTGCTGTGCTTAGAGCAGTAGTCAAGGACAATTTCCATAAATCCTCTATTGCTGTTCTTAGAGCAGTAGTCAGAGGCAACTTCCATAAATGCTCTATTATTTTGCTTAGAGCAGTAGTTAGGGACAACTTCCATAAATGCTCTATTGTAGTTCTTAGAGCAGGAGTTAGGGACAACTTCCATAAATGCTCTATTGTTGTGCTTAGAGCAGTAGTCAGAGACAACTTCCATAAATGCTCTATTGCTGTGCTTAGAGCAGTAGTCAGAGATAACTTCCATAAATGCTCTATTGCTGTGCTTAGAGCAGTAGTCAGGGACAACATCCATAAATGCTCTATTGCTGTGCTTAGAGCAGTAGACAGAGACAACTTCCATAAATGCTCTATTGCTGTGCTTAGAGCAGTAGTCAAGGACAACTTCCATAAATCCTCTATTGCTCTTCTTAGAGCAGTAGTCAGAGACAACTTCCATAAATGCTCTATTGCTGTGCTTAGAGCAGTAGTCAGGGACAACTTCTATAAATGCTCTATTGCTGTGCTTAGAGCAGTAGTTAGGGACAACTTCCATAAATGCTCTATTGCTGTGCTTAGAGCAGTAGTCAGAGACAACTTCCATAAATGCTCTATTGTTGTGCTTAGAGCAATAGTTAGGGACAACTTCCGTAAATGCTCTATTGTTGTGCTTAGAGCAGTTGTTAGGGACAACTTCCATAAATGCTCTATTGTTGTTCATAGAGCAGGAGTTTGGGACAACTTCCATAAATGCTCTATTGTTGTGCTTAGAGCAGTAGTCAGAGACAACTTCCATAAATCCTCTATTGCTGTGCTTAGAGCAGTAGTCAGCGACAACTTCCATAAATCCTCTATTGCTGTGCTTAGAGCAGTAGTCAGAGACAACTTCCATAAATGCTCTATTACTATGCTTAGAGCAGTAGTCAGAGACAACTTCCATAAATGCTCTATTGCTGTGCTTAGAGCAGTAGTCAGGGACAACGTCCATAAATCCTCTATTGCTATGCTTAGAGCAGTAGTCAGCGACAACTTCCATAAATCCTCTATTGCTGTGCTTAGAGCAGTAGTCAGAGACAACTTCCATAAATCCTCTATTGCTGTGCTTAGAGCAGTAGTCAGGGACAATTTCCATAAATCCTCTATTGCTGTGCTTAGAGCAGTAGTCAGAGACAACTTCCATAAATGCTCTATTGCTGTGCTTAGAGCAGTAGTCAGGGACAACTTCCATAAATCCTCTATTGCTGTGCTTAGAGCAGTAGTCAGAGACAACTTCCATAAATCCTCTATTGCTGTGCTTAGAGCAGTAGTCAGGGACAACTTCCATAAATCCTCTATTGCTGTGCTTAGAGCAGTAGTCAGAGACAACTTCCATAAATGCTCTATTGCTGTGCTTAGAGCAGTAGTCAGGGACAAGTTCCATAAATCCTCTATTACTGTGCTTAGAGCAGTAGTCAGGGACAACTTCCATAAATCCTCTTTTGCTGTGCTTAGAGCAGTAGTCAGGGACAACTTCCATAAATGCTCTATTGCTGTGCTTAGAGCAGTAGTTAGGGACAACTACAGTAAATGCTCTATTGCTGTGCTTAGAGCAGTAGTCAGAGACAACTTCCATAAATGCTCTATTGTTGTGCTTAGAGCAATAGTTAGGGACAACATCCATAAATGCTCTATTGCTGTGCTTAGAGCAGTAGTCAGAGACAACTTCCATAAATCCTCTATTGCTGTTCTTAGAGCAGTAGTCAGGGACAACTTCCATAAATGCTCTATTGTTGTTGCTTAGAGCAGTAGTTAGGGACAACTTCCATAAATGCTCTATTGTTGTGCTTAGAGCGGTAGTCAGGGACAACTACCATAAATGCTCTATTGCTGTGCTTAGAGCAGTAGTCAGAGACAACTTCCATAAACGATCTATTGCTGTGCTTAGAGCAGTAGTCAGAGACAACTTCCATAAATCCTATATTGCTGTGCTTAGAGCAGTAGTCAGAGACAACTTCCATAAATCCTCTATTGCTGTGCTTAGAGCGGTAGTCAGGGAAAACTTCCATAAATGCTCTATTGCTGTGCTTAGAGCGGTAGTCAGAGACAACTTCCATAAACGATCTATTGCTGTGCTTAGAGCAGTAGTCAGAGACAACTTCCATAAATGCTCTATTGCGGTGCTTAGAGCGGTAGTCAGGGATAACTTCCATAAATGCTCTATTGCTGTGCTTAGAGCAGTAGTCAGAGGCAACTTCCATAAATGCTCTATTGCTGTGCTTAGAGCAGTAGTCAAGGACAATTTCCATAAATCCTCTATTGCTGTTCTTAGAGCAGTAGTCAGAGGCAACTTCCATAAATGCTCTATTATTTTGCTTAGAGCAGTAGTTAGGGACAACTTCCATAAATGCTCTATTGTTGTTCTTAGAGCAGGAGTTAGGGACAACTTCCATAAATGCTCTATTGTTGTGCTTAGAGCAGTAGTCAGAGACAACTTCCATAAATGCTCTATTGCTGTGCTTAGAGCAGTAGTCAGAGATAACTTCCATAAATGCTCTATTGCTGTGCTTAGAGCAGTAGTCAGGGACAACATCCATAAATGCTCTATTGCTGTGCTTAGAGCAGTAGACAGAGACAACTTCCATAAATGCTCTATTGCTGTGCTTAGAGCAGTAGTCAAGGACAACTTCCATAAATCCTCTATTGCTCTTCTTAGAGCAGTAGTCAGAGACAACTTCCATAAATGCTCTATTGCTGTGCTTAGAGCAGTAGTCAGGGACAACTTCTATAAATGCTCTATTGCTGTGCTTAGAGCAGTAGTTAGGGACAACTTCCATAAATGCTCTATTGCTGTGCTTAGAGCAGTAGTCAGAGACAACTTCCATAAATGCTCTATTGTTGTGCTTAGAGCAATAGTTAGGGACAACTTCCGTAAATGCTCTATTGTTGTGCTTAGAGCAGTTGTTAGGGACAACTTCCATAAATGCTCTATTGTTGTTCATAGAGCAGGAGTTTGGGACAACTTCCATAAATGCTCTATTGTTGTGCTTAGAGCAGTAGTCAGAGACAACTTCCATAAATCCTCTATTGCTGTGCTTAGAGCAGTAGTCAGCGACAACTTCCATAAATCCTCTATTGCTGTGCTTAGAGCAGTAGTCAGAGACAACTTCCATAAATGCTCTATTACTATGCTTAGAGCAGTAGTCAGAGACAACTTCCATAAATGCTCTATTGCTGTGCTTAGAGCAGTAGTCAGGGACAACGTCCATAAATCCTCTATTGCTATGCTTAGAGCAGTAGTCAGCGACAACTTCCATAAATCCTCTATTGCTGTGCTTAGAGCAGTAGTCAGAGACAACTTCCATAAATCCTCTATTGCTGTGCTTAGAGCAGTAGTCAGGGACAACTTCCATAAATCCTCTATTGCTGTGCTTAGAGCAGTAGTCAGAGACAACTTCCATAAATCCTCTATTGCTGTGCTTAGAGCAGTAGTCAGGGACAACTTCCATAAATCCTCTATTGCTGTGCTTAGAGCAGTAGTCAGAGACAACTTCCATAAATGCTCTATTGCTGTGCTTAGAGCAGTAGTCAGGGACAAGTTCCATAAATCCTCTATTACTGTGCTTAGAGCAGTAGTCAGGGACAACTTCCATAAATCCTCTTTTGCTGTGCTTAGAGCAGTAGTCAGGGACAACTTCCATAAATCCTCTATTGCTGTGCTTAGAGCAGTAGTCAGGGACAACTTCCATAAATCCTCTATTACTGTGCTCAGAGCAGTAGTCAGTGACAACTTCCATAAATCCTCTATTGCTGTGCTTAGAGCAGTAGTCAGGGACAACTTCCATAAATACTCTATTGCTGTGCTTAGAGCAGTAGTCAGGGACAACTTCCATATATGCTCTATTGCTGTGCTTAGACCAGTAGTCAAGGACAACTTCCATAAATCCTCTATTACTGGGCTTAGAGCAGTAGTCAGGGACAACTTCCATAAATCCTCTATTGCTGTTCTTAGAGCAGTAGTCAGAGACAACTTCCATAAATGCTCTATTGCTGTGCTTAGAGCAGTAGTCAGGGACAACTTCCATAAATCCTTTATTGCTGTGCTTAGAGCAGTAGTCAGGGACAACTTCCACAAATGCTCTATTGCTGTGCTTAGAGCAGTAGTTAGGGACAACTTCCGAAAATGCTCTATTGCTGTGCTTAGAGCAGTAGTTAGGGACAACTTCCGAAAATGCTCTATTGCTTTGTTTAGAGCAGTAGTCAGAGACAACTTCCATAAATGCTCTATTGTTGTGCTTAGAGCAGTAGTTAGGGACAACTTCAATAAATGCTCTATTGTTGTGCTTAGAGCAGTAGTTAGGGACAACTTCCATAAATGCTCTATTGTTGTTCTTAGAGCAGGAGTTAGGGACAACTTCCATAAATGCTCTATTTTTGTGCTTAGAGCAGTAGTCAGAGACAACTTCCATAAATGCTCTATTGCTGTGCTTAGAGCAGTAGTCAGAGACAACTTCCATAAATCCTCTATTGCTGTGCTTAGAGCAGTAGTCAGGGACAACTTCCATAAATGCTCTATTGTTGTGCTTAGAGCAGTAGTCAGAGACAACTTCCATAAATGCTCTATTGTTGTGCTTAGAGCAGTAGTCAGAGACAACTTCCATAAATGCTCTATTGTTGTGCTTAGAGCAGTAGTCAGAGACAACTTCCATAAATGCTCTATTATTGTGCTTAGAGCAGTAGTCAGAGACAACTTCCATAAATCCTCTATTGCTGTTCTTAGAGCAGTAGTCAGGGACAACTTCCATAAATGCTCTATTGTTGTGCTTAGAGCAGTAGTTAGGGACAACTTCCATAAATGCTCTATTGTTGTGCTTAGAGCGGTAGTCAGGGACAACTACCATAAATGCTCTATTGCTGTGCTTAGAGCAGTAGTCAGAGACAACTTCCATAAACGATCTATTGCTGTGCTTAGAGCAGTAGTCAGAGACAACTTCCATAAATCCTCTATTGCTGTGCTTAGAGCAGTAGTCAGAGACAACTTCCATAAATCCTCTATTGCTGTGCTTAGAGCGGTAGTCAGGGACAACTTCCATAAATGCTCTATTGGTGTGCTTAGAGCGGTAGTCAGAGACAACTTCCATAAACGATCTATTGCTGTGCTTAGAGCAGTAGTCAGAGACAACTTCCATAAATCCTCTATTGCTGTTCTTAAAGCAGTAGTCAGGGACAACTTCCATAAATGCTCTATTGTTGTGCTTAGAGCAGTAGTTAGGAACAACTTCCATAAATGCTCTATTGATTTGCTTAGAGCAGTAGTTAGGGACAACTTCCATAAATGCTCTATTGTTGTGCTTAGAGCAGTAGTTACGGACAATTTCCCTAAATGCTCTATTTTTGTGCTTGGAGCAGTAGTTAGGGACAACTTCCATAAATGCTCTATTGGTGTGCTTAGAGCAGTAGTCAGAGAAAACTTCCATAAATGCTCTATTGCTGTGCTTAGAGCAGTAGTCAGGGACAACTTCCATAAATCCTCTATTGCTATGCTTAGAGCAGTAGTCAGAGACAACTTCCATAAATGCTCTATTGCTGTGCTTAGAGTAGTAGTCAGGGACAACTTCCATAAATCCTCTATTGCTATGCTTAGAGCAGTAGTCAGAGACAACTTCCATAAATCTTCTATTGCTGTGCTTAGAGCAGTAGTCAGAGACAACTTCCATAAATCCTCTATTGCTGTGCTTAGAGCAGTAGTCAGAGACAACTTCCATAAATCCTCTATTGCTGTGCTTAGAGCAGTAGTCAGGGACAACTTCCATAAATCCTCTATTGCTGTGCTTAGAGCAGTAGTCGGGGACAACTTCCATAAATCCAATATTGCTGTGCTTAGAGCAGTAGTCAGAGACAACTTCCATAAATCCTCTATTGCTGTGCTTAGAGCAGTAGTCAGAGACAACTTCCATAAATCCTCTATTGCTGTGCTTAGAGCAGTAGTCAGGGACAACTTCCATAAATCCAATATTGCTGTGCTTAGAGCAGTAGTCAGGGACAAGTTCCATAAATCCTCTATTACTGTGCTTAGAGCAGTAGTCAGGGACAACTTCCATAAATCCTCTATTGCTGTGCTTAGAGCAGTAGTCACGGACAACTTCCATAAATCCTATATTGCTGTGCTTAGAGCAGTAGTCAGGGACAACTTCCATAAATCCTCTATTGCTATGCTTAGAGCAGTAGTCAGAGACAACTTCCATAAATGCTCTATTGCTGTGCTTAGAGTAGTAGTCAGGGACAACTTCCATAAATCCTCTATTGCTATGCTTAGAGCAGTAGTCAGAGACAACTTCCATAAATCCTCTATTGCTGTGCTTAGAGCAGTAGTCAGAGACAACTTCCATAAATCCTCTATTGCTGTGCTTAGAGCAGTAGTCAGAGACAACTTCCATAAATCCTCTATTGCTGTGCTTAGAGCAGTAGTCAGGGACAACTTCCATAAATCCTCTATTGCTGTGCTTAGAGCAGTAGTCAGGGACAACTTCCATAAATCCAATATTGCTGTGCTTAGAGCAGTAGTCAGAGACAACTTCCATAAATCCTCTATTGCTGTGCTTAGAGCAGTAGTCAGAGACAACTTCCATAAATCCTCTATTGCTGTGCTTAGAGCAGTAGTCAGGGACAACTTCCATAAATCCAATATTGCTGTGCTTAGAGCAGTAGTCAGGGACAAGTTCCATAAATCCTCTATTACTGTGCTTAGAGCAGTAGTCAGGGACAACTTCCATAAATCCTCTATTGCTGTGCTTAGAGCAGTAGTCACGGACAACTTCCATAAATCCTATATTGCTGTGCTTAGAGCAGTAGTCAGGGACAACTTCCATAAATCCTCTATTACTGTGCTCAGAGCAGTAGTCAGAGACAACTTCCATAAATGCTGTATTGCTGTGCTTAGAGCAGTAGTCAGGGACAACATCCATAAATGCTCTATTGCTGTGCTTAGAGCAGTAGTCAGGGACAACTTCCATAAATGCTCTATTGCTGTGCTTAGAGCAGTAGTCAAGGACAACTTCCATAAATGCTCTATTGCTGTGCTTAGAGCAGTAGTCAGAGACAACTTCCATAAATGCTCTATTGCTGTGCTTAGAGCAGTAGTCAAGGACAACTTCCATAAATCCTCTATTGCTGTTCTTAGAGCAGTAGTCAGAGACAACTTCCATAAATGCTCTATTGCTGTGCTTAGAGCAGTAGTCAGAGACAACTTCCATAAATCCTCTATTGCTGTGCTTAGAGCAGTAGTCAGAGACAACTTCCATAAATCCTCTATTGCTGTGCTTAGAGCAGTAGTCAGAGACAACTTCCATAAATGCTCTATTGCTGTGCTTAGAGCAGTAGTCAAGGACAACTTCCATAAATCCTCTATTGCTGTTCTTAGAGCAGTAGTCAGAGACAACTTCCATAAATGCTCTATTGCTGTGCTTAGAGCAGTAGTCAGGGACAACTTCCATAAATCCTCTATTGCTGTGCTTAGAGCAGTAGTCAGAGACAACATCCATAAATGCTCTATTGCTGTGCTTAGAGCAGTAGTCAAGGACAACTTCCATAAATGCTCTATTGCTGTGCTTAGAGCAGTAGTCAGAGAAAACTTCCATAAATCCTCTATTGCTGTGCTTAGAGCAGTAGTCAGGGACAACTTCCATAAATCCTCTATTGCTGTGCTTAGAGCAGTAGTCAGAGACAACTTCCATAAATCCTCTATTGCTGTGCTTAGAGCAGTAGTCAGAGACAACTTCCATAAATGCTCTATTGCTGTGCTTAGAGCAGTAGTCAGGGACAACTTCCATAAATCCTCTATTGCTGTGCTTAGAGCAGTAGTCAGAGACAACATCCATAAATGTTCTATTGCTGTGCTTAGAGCAGTAGTCAAGGACAACTTCCATAAATGCTCTATTGCTGTGCTTAGAGCAGTAGTCAGAGACAACTTCCATAAATCCTCTATTGCTGTGCTTAGAGCAGTAGTCAGGGACAACTTCCATATATCCTCTATTACTGTGCTCAGAGCAGTAGTCAGAGACAACTTCCATAAATCCTCTATTGCTGTGCTTAGAGCAGTAGTCAGGGACAACTTCAATAACGGCTCTATTGCTGTGCTTAGAGCAGTAGTCAGGGACAACTTCCATAAATGCACTAATGCTGTTCTTAGAGCAGTAGTCAGAGACAACTTCCATAAATGCTTTATTGCTGTGCTTAGAGCAGTAGTCAGGGACAACTTCCATAAATGCTCTATTGCTGTGCTTAGAGCAGTAGTCAGGGACAACTTCCATAAATCCTCTATTGCTGTGCTTAGAGCAGTAGTCAGGGACAACTTCCATAAATCCAATATTGCTGTGCTTAGAGCAGTAGTCAGAGACAACTTCCATAAATCCTCTATTGCTGTGCTTAGAGCAGTAGTCAGGGACAACTTCCATAAATCCTATATTGCTGTGCTTAGAGCAGTAGTCAGGGACAACTTCCATAAATCCTCTATTACTGTGCTCAGAGCAGTAGTCAGAGACAACTTCCATAAATGCTCTATTGCTGTGCTTAGAGCAGTAGTCAGTCACAACTTCCATAAATGCTCTATTGCTGTGCTTAGAGCAGTAGTCAGGGACAACTTCCATAAATGCTCTATTGCTGTGCTTAGAGCAGTAGTCAAGGACAACTTCCATAAATCCTCTATTGCTGTGCTTAGAGCAGTAGTCAGAGACAACTTCCATAAATGCTCTATTGCTGTGCTTAGAGCAGTAGTCAAGGACAACTTCCATAAATGCTCTATTGCTGTGCTTAGAGCAGTAGTCAGGGACAACTTCCATAAATCCTCTATTGCTGTGCTTAGAGCAGTAGTCAGAGACAACATCCATAAATGCTCTATTGCTGTGCTTAGAGCAGTAGTCAAGGACAACTTCCATAAATGCTCTATTGCTGTGCTTAGAGCAGTAGTCAGAGACAACTTCCATAAATCCTCTATTGCTGTGCTTAGAGCAGTAGTCAGAGACAACTTCCATAAATCCTCTATTGCTGTGCTTAGAGCAGTAGTCAGGGACAACTTCCATAAATCCTCTATTGCTGTGCTTAGAGCAGTAGTCAGAGACAACTTCCATAAATCCTCTATTGCTGTGCTTAGAGCAGTAGTCAGAGACAACTTCCATAAATCCTCTATTGCTGTGCTTAGAGCAGTAGTCAGAGACAACATAAATAAATCCTCTATTGCTGTGCTTAGAGCAGTAGTCAGAGACAACTTCCATAAATCCTCTATTGCTGTGCTGAGAGCAGTAGTCAGAGACAACTTCCATAAATGCTCTATTGCTGTGCATAGAGCAGTAGTCAGGGACAACTTCCATAAATCCTCTATTGCTGTGCTTAGAGCAGTAGTCAGAGACAACTTCCATAAATCCTCTATTGCTGTGCTTAGAGCAGTAGTCAGAGACAACTTCCATAAATGCTCTATTGCTGTGCTTAGAGCAGTAGTCAAGGACAACTTCCATATCCTCTATTGCTGTTCTTAGAGCAGTAGTCAGAGACAACTTCCATAAATGCTCTATTGCTGTGCTTAGAGCAGTAGTCAGGGACAACTTCCATAAATCCTCTATTGCTGTGCTTAGAGCAGTAGTCAGAGACAACATCCATAAATGCTCTATTGCTGTGCTTAGAGCAGTAGTCAAGGACAACTTCCATAAATGCTCTATTGCTGTGCTTAGAGCAGTAGTCAGAGACAACTTCCATAAATCCTCTATTGCTGTGCTTAGAGCAGTAGTCAGAGACAACTTCCATAAATCCTCTATTGCTGTGCTTAGAGCAGTAGTCAGGGACAACTTCCATAAATCCTCTATTGCTGTGCTTAGAGCAGTAGTCAGAGACAACTTCCATAAATCCTCTATTGCTGTGATTAGAGCAGTAGTCAGAGACAACTTCCATAAATCCTCTATTGCTGTGCTTAGAGCAGTAGTCAGAGACAACATCCATAAATCCTCTATTGCTGTGCTTAGAGCAGTAGTCAGAGACAACTTCCATAAATCCTCTATTGCTGTGCTTAGAGCAGTAGTCAGAGACAACTTCCATAAATGCTCTATTGCTGTGCATAGAGCAGTAGTCAGGGACAACTTCCATAAATCCTCTATTGCTATACTTAGAGCAGTAGTCAGAGACAACTTCCATAAATCCTCTATTGCTGTGCTTAGAGCAGTAGTCAGGGACAACTTCCATATATCCTCTATTACTGTGCTCAGAGCAGTAGTCAGAGACAACTTCCATAAATCCTCTATCGCTGTGCTTAGAGCAGTAGTCAGGGACAACTTCCATAAATGCTCTATTGCTGTGCTTAGAGCAGTAGTCAGGGACAACTTCCATAAATGCACTAATGCTGTTCTTAGAGCAGTAGTCAGAGACAACTTCCATAAATGCTCTATTGCTGTGCTTAGAGCAGTAGTCAGGGACAACTTCCATAAATGCTCTATTGCTGTGCTTAGAGCAGTAGTCAGGGACAACTTCCATAAATCCTCTATTGCTGTGCTTAGAGCAGTAGTCAGGGACAACTTCCATAAATCCAATATTGCTGTGCTTAGAGCAGTAGTCAGAGACAACTTCCATAAATCCTCTATTGCTGTGCTTAGAGCAGTAGTCAGAGACAACTTCCATAAATCCTCTATTGCTGTGCTTAGAGCAGTAGTCAGGGACAACTTCCATAAATCCAATATTGCTGTGCTTAGAGCAGTAGTCAGGGACAAGTTCCATAAATCCTCTATTACTGTGCTTAGAGCAGTAGTCAGGGACAACTTCCATAAATCCTCTATTGCTGTGCTTAGAGCAGTAGTCAGGGACAACTTCCATAAATCCTATATTGCTGTGCTTAGAGCAGTAGTCAGGGACAACTTCCATAAATCCTCTATTACTGTGCTCAGAGCAGTAGTCAGAGACAACTTCCATAAATGCTCTATTGCTGTGCTTAGAGCAGTAGTCAGGGACAACTTCCATAAATGCTCTATTGCTGTGCTTAGAGCAGTAGTCAGGGACAACTTCCATAAATGCTCTATTGCTGTGCTTAGAGCAGTAGTCAAGGACAACTTCCATAAATCCTCTATTGCTGTGCTTAGAGCAGTAGTCAGAGACAACTTCCATAAATGCTCTATTGCTGTGCTTAGAGCAGTAGTCAAGGACAACTTCCATAAATCCTCTATTGCTGTTCTTAGAGCAGTAGTCAGAGACAACTTCCATAAATGCTCTATTGCTGTGCTTAGAGCAGTAGTCAGAGACAACTTCCATAAATCCTCTATTGCTGTGCTTAGAGCAGTAGTCAGAGACAACTTCCATAAATCCTCTATTGCGGTGCTTAGAGCAGTAGTCAGAGACAACTTCCATAAATGCTCTATTGCTGTGCTTAGAGCAGTAGTCAAGGACAACTTCCATAAATCCTCTATTGCTGTTCTTAGAGCAGTAGTCAGAGACAACTTCCATAAATGCTCTATTGCTGTGCTTAGAGCAGTAGTCAGGGACAACTTCCATAAATCCTCTATTGCTGTGCTTAGAGCAGTAGTCAGAGACAACATCCATAAAAGCTCTATTGCTGTGCTTAGAGCAGTAGTCAAGGACAACTTCCATAAATGCTCTATTGCTGTGCATAGAGCAGTAGTCAGGGACAACTTCCATAAATCCTCTATTGCTATACTTAGAGCAGTAGTCAGAGACAACTTCCATAAATCCTCGATTGCTGTGCTTAGAGCAGTAGTCAGGGACAACTTCCATATATCCTCTATTACTGTGCTCAGAGCAGTAGTCAGAGACAACTTCCATAAATCCTCTATTGCTGTGCTTAGAGCAGTAGTCAGGGACAACTTCCATAAATGCTCTATTGCTGTGCTTAGAGCAGTAGTCAGGGACAACTTCCATAAATGCTCTAATGCTGTTCTTAGAGCAGTAGTCAGAGACAACTTCCATAAATGCTCTATTGCTGTGCTTAGAGCAGTAGTCAGGGACAACTTCCATAAATGCTCTATTGCTGGTCTTAGAGCAGTAGTCAGGGACAACTTCCATAAATCCTCTATTGCTGTTCTTAGAGCAGTAGTCAGAGACAACTTCCATAAATGCTCTATTGCTGTGCTTAGAGCAGTAGTCAGGGACAACTTCCATAAATGCTCTATTGCTGTGCTTAGAGCAGTAGTTAGGGACAACTTCCATAAATGCTCTATTGTTGTGCTTAGAGCAGTAGTTAGCGACAACTTCCATAAATGCTCTGTTGCTGTGCTTAGAGCAGTAGTCAGAGACAACTTCCATAAATGCTCTATTGTTGTGCTTAGAGCAGTAGTTAGGGACCACTTTCATAAATGCTCTATTGTTGTGCTTAGAGCAGTAGTTAGGGACAACTTCCATAAATGCTCTATTGTTGTGCTTAGAGCATTAGTTAGGGACAACTTCCATTAATGCTCTATTGTTGTGCTTAGAGCAGTAGTTAGGGACAACTTCCATAAATGCTCTATTGTTGTTCTTAGAGCAGGGGTTAGGGACAACTTCCATAAATGCTCTATTGTTGTGCTTAGAGCAGTAGTCAGAGACAACTTCCATAAATGCTCTATTGCTGTGCTTAGAGCAGTAGTCAGAGACAACTTCCATAAATGCTCTATTGCTGTGCTTAGAGCAGTAGTCAGAGAACACTTCCATAAATGCTCGATTGCTGTGCTTAAAGCAGTAGTCAGAGACAACTTCCATAAATCCTCTATTGCTGTGCTTAGAGCAGTAGTCAGAGACAACTTCCATAAATCCTCTATTGCTGTTCTTAGAGCAGTAGTCAGGGACAACTTCCATAAATGCTCTATTGTTGTGCTTAGAGCAGTAGTTATGGACAACTTCCATAAATGCTCTATTGTTGTGCTTACAGCAGTAGTCAGAGACAACTTCCATAAACGATCTATCGCTGTGCTTAGAGCAGTAGTCAGAGACAACTTCCATAAATCCTCTATTGCTGTGCTTAGAGCAGTAGTCAGAGACAACTTCCATAAATCCTCTATTGCTGTGCTTAGAGCAGTAGTCAAGGACAACTTCCATAAATGCTCTATTGCTGTGCTTAGAGCAGTAGTCAGAGACAACTTCCATAAATCCTCTATTGCTGTGCTTAGAGCAGTAGTCAGAGACAACTTCCATAAATCCTCTATTGCTGTGCTTAGAGCAGTAGTCAGGGACAACTTCCATAAATGCTCTATTGTTGTGCTTAGAGCGGTAGTCAGGGACAACTACCATAAATGCTCTATTGCTGTGCTTAGAGCAGTAGTCAGAGACAACTTCCATAAACGATCTATTGCTGTGCTTAGAGCAGTAGTCAGAGACAACTTCCATAAATCCTCTATTGCTGTGCTTAGAGCAGTAGTCAGAGACAACTTCCATAAATCCTCTATTGCTGTGCTTAGAGCGGTAGTCAGGGACAACTTCCATAAATGCTCTATTGGTGTGCTTAGAGCGGTAGTCAGAGACAACTTCCATAAACGATCTATTGCTGTGCTTAGAGCAGTAGTCAGATACAACTTCCATAAATCCTCTATTGCTGTTCTTAAAGCAGTAGTCAGGGACAACTTCCATAAATGCTCTATTGTTGTGCTTAGAGCAGTAGTTAGGAACAACTTCCATAAATGCTCTATTGTTTTGCTTAGAGCAGTAGTTAGGGACAACTTCCATAAATGCTCTATTGTTGTGCTTAGAGCAGTAGTTACGGACAATTTCCCTAAATGCTCTATTTTTGTGCTTGGAGCAGTAGTTAGGGACAACTTCCATAAATGCTCTATTGGTGTGCTTAGAGCAGTAGTCAGAGACAACTTCCATAAATGCTCTATTGCTGTGCTTAGAGCAGTAGTCAGGGACAACTTCCATAAATCCTCTATTGCTATGCTTAGAGCAGTAGTCAGAGACAACTTCCATAAATGCTCTATTGCTGTGCTTAGAGTAGTAGTCAGGGACAACTTCCATAAATCCTCTATTGCTATGCTTAGAGCAGTAGTCAGAGACAACTTCCATAAATCCTCTATTGCTGTGCTTAGAGCAGTAGTCAGAGACAACTTCCATAAATCCTCTATTGCTGTGCTTAGAGCAGTAGTCAGAGACAACTTCCATAAATCCTCTATTGCTGTGCTTAGAGCAGTAGTCAGGGACAACTTCCATAAATCCTCTATTGCTGTGCTTAGAGCAGTAGTCAGGGACAACTTCCATAAATCCAATATTGCTGTGCTTAGAGCAGTAGTCAGAGACAACTTCCATAAATCCTATATTGCTGTGCTTAGAGCAGTAGTCAGGGACAACTTCCATAAATCCTCTATTACTGTGCTCAGAGCAGTAGTCAGAGACAACTTCCATAAATGCTCTATTGCTGTGCTTAGAGCAGTAGTCAGGGACAACTTCCATAAATGCTCTATTGCTGTGCTTAGAGCAGTAGTCAGGGACAACTTCCATAAATGCTCTATTGCTGTGCTTAGAGCAGTAGTCAAGGACAACTTCCATAAATCCTCTATTGCTGTGCTTAGAGCAGTAGTCAGAGACAACTTCCATAAATGCTCTATTGCTGTGCTTAGAGCAGTAGTCAAGGACAACTTCCATAAATCCTCTATTGCTGTTCTTAGAGCAGTAGTCAGAGACAACTTCCATAAATGCTCTATTGCTGTGCTTAGAGCAGTAGTCAGAGACAACTTCCATAAATCCTCTATTGCTGTGCTTAGAGCAGTAGTCAGAGACAACTTCCATAAATCCTCTATTGCTGTGCTTAGAGCAGTAGTCAGAGACAACTTCCATAAATGCTCTATTGCTGTGCTTAGAGCAGTAGTCAAGGACAACTTCCATAAATCCTCTATTGCTGTTCTTAGAGCAGTAGTCAGAGACAACTTCCATAAATGCTCTATTGCTGTGCTTAGAGCAGTAGTCAGGGACAACTTCCATAAATCCTCTATTGCTGTGCTTAGAGCAGTAGTCAGAGACAACATCCATAAATGCTCTATTGCTGTGCTTAGAGCAGTAGTCAAGGACAACTTCCATAAATGCTCTATTGCTGTGCTTAGAGCAGTAGTCAGAGACAACTTCCATAAATCCTCTATTGCTGTGCTTAGAGCAGTAGTCAGAGACAACTTCCATAAATCCTCTATTACTGTGCTTAGAGCAGTAGTCAGGGACAACTTCCATAAATCCTCTATTGCTGTGCTTAGAGCAGTAGTCAGAGACAACTTCCATAAATCCTCTATTGCTGTGCTTAGAGCAGTAGTCAGAGACAACTTCCATAAATCCTCTATTGCTGTGCTTAGAGCAGTAGTCAGAGACAACATCCATAAATCCTCTATTGCTGTGCTTAGAGCAGTAGTCAGAGACAACTTCCATAAATCCTCTATTGCTGTGCTTAGAGCAGTAGTCAGAGACATCTTCCATAAATGCTCTATTGCTGTGCATAGAGCAGTAGTCAGGGACAACTTCCATAAATCCTCTATTGCTATACTTAGAGCAGTAGTCAGAGACAACTTCCATAAATCCTCTATTGCTGTGCTTAGAGCAGTAGTCAGGGACAACTTCCATATATCCTCTATTACTGTGCTCAGAGCAGTAGTCAGAGACAACTTCCATAAATCCTCTATTGCTGTGCTTAGAGCAGTAGTCAGGGACAACTTCCATAAATGCTCTATTGCTGTGCTTAGAGCAGTAGTCAGGGACAACTTCCATAAATGCTCTAATGCTGTTCTTAGAGCAGTAGTCAGAGACAACTTCCATAAATGCTCTATTGCTGTGCTTAGAGCAGTAGTCAGGGACAACTTCCATAAATGCTCTATTGCTGTGCTTAGAGCAGTAGTCAGGGACAACTTCCATAAATCCTCTATTGCTGTTCTTAGAGCAGTAGTCAGAGACAACTTCCATAAATGCTCTATTGTTGTGCTTAGAGCAGTAGTTAGGGACAACTTCCATAAATGCTCTATTGTTGTGCTTAGAGCAGTAGTTAGGGACAACTTCCATAAATGCTCTATTGTTGTGTTTAGAGCAGTAGTTACGGACAACTTCCCTAAATGCTCTATTTTTGTGCTTGGAGCAGTAGTTAGGGATAACTTCCATAAATGCTCTATTGGTGTGCTTAGAGCAGTAGTTAGGGACAACTTCCATAAATGCTCTATTGCTGTGCTTAGAGCAGTAGTCAGAGACAACTTCCATAAATGCTCGGTTGCTATGCTGAGAGCAGTATTCAGAGACAACTTCCATAAATGCTCTATTGCTGTGCTTAGAGCAGTAGTTAGGGACAACTTCCATAAATGCTCTATTGCTGTGCTCAGAGCAGTAGTCAGAGACAACTTCCATAAATCCTCTATTGCTGTGCTTGGAGCAGTAGTCAGGGACAACTTCCATAAATCCTCTATTGCTGTTCTTAGAGCAGTAGTCAGGGACAACTTCCATAAATGCTCTATTGTTGTGCTTAGAGCAGTAGTTAGGGACAACTTCCATAAATGCTCTATTGCTGTGCTTAGAACAGTAGTTAGGGACAACTTCCATAAATAGTCTAGTGCTGTCTTAGAGCAGTAGTCAGAGACAACTTCCATAAATGCTCTATTGCTGTGCTTAGAGCAGTAGTCAGAGACAACTTCCATAAATGCTCTATCGCTGTGCTTCGAGCAGTAGTCAGGGACAACTTCCATAAATCCTCTAGTGCTGTCTTAGAGCAGTAGTCAGAGACAACTTCCATAAATGCTCTATTGCTGTGCTTAGAGCAGTAGTCAGGGACAACTTCCATAAATCCTCTATTGCTATGCTTAGAGCAGTAGTCAGAGACAACTTCCATAAATCCTCTATTGCTGTGCTTAGAGCAGTAGTCAGAGACAACTTCCATAAATCCTCTATTGCTGTGCTTAGAGCAGTAGTCAGGGACAACTTCCATAAATCCAATATTGCTGTGCTTAGAGCAGTAGTCAGGGACAAGTTCCATAAATCCTCTATTACTGTGCTTAGAGCAGTTGTCAGAGACAACTTCCATAAATCCTATATTGCTATGCTTAGAGCAGTAGTCAGAGACAACTTCCATAAATCCTCTATTGCTGTGCTTAGAGCAGTAGTCAGAGACAACTTCCATAAATCCTCTATTGCTATGCTTAGAGCAGTAGTCAGAGACAACTTCCATAAATCCTCTATTGCTGTGCTTAGAGCAGTAGTCAGGGACAACTTCCATAAATTCAATATTGCTGTGCTTAGATCAGTAGTCAGGGACATGTCCCATAAATCCTCTATTACTGTTCTTAGAGCAGTAGTCAGAGACAACTTCCATAAATGCTCTATTGCTGTGCTTAGAGTAGTAGTCAGGGACAACTTCCATAAATCCAATATTGCTGTGCTTAGAGCAGTAGTCAGAGACAACTTCCATAAATCCTCTATTGCTGTGCTTAGAGCAGTAGTCAGAGACAACTTCCATAAATCCTCTATTGCTGTGCTTAGAGCAGTAGTCAGGGACAACTTCCATAAATCAAATATTGCTGTGCTTAGAGCAGTAGTAAGGGACAAGTTCCATAAATCCTCTATTACTGTGCTTAGAGCAGTAGTCAGGGACAACTTCCATAAATCCTCTATTGCTGTGCTTAGAGCAGTAGTCAGGGACAACTTCCATAAATCCTCTATTGCTGTGCTTGGAGCAGTAGTCAGGGACAACTTCCATAAATCCTCTATTGCTGTGCTTGGAGCAGTAGTCAGGGACACCTTCCATAAATCCTCTATTACTGTGCTCCGAGCAGTAGTCAGAGACAACTTCCATAAATCCTCTATTGCTGTGCTTAGAGCAGTAGTCAGAGACAACTTCCATAAATCCTCTATTGCTGTGCTTAGAGCAGTAGTCAGAGACAACTTCCATAAATCCTCTATTGCTGTGCTTAGAGCAGTAGTCAGAGACAACTTCCATAAATCCTCTATTGCTGTGCTTAGAGCAGTAGTCAGAGACAATTTCCATAAATCCTCTATTGCTGTGCTTAGAGCAGTAGTCAGAGACAACTTCCATAAATGCTCTATTGCTGTGCTTCGAGCAGTAGTCAGGGACAACTTCCATAAATGCTCTATTGTTGTGCTTAGAGCAGTAGTTAGGGACAACTTCCATAAATGCTCTATTGTTGTGCTTAGAGCAGTAGTTAGGGACAACTTCCATAAATGCTCTATTGTTGTGTTTAGAGCAGTAGTTACGGACAACTTCCCTAAATGCTCTATTTTTGTGCTTGGAGCAGTAGTTAGGGATAACTTCCATAAATGCTCTATTGGTGTGCTTAGAGCAGTAGTTAGGGACAACTTCCATAAATGCTCTATTGCTGTGCTTAGAGCAGTAGTCAGAGACAACTTCCATAAATGCTCGGTTGCTATGCTGAGAGCAGTATTCAGAGACAACTTCCATAAATGCTCTATTGCTGTGCTTAGAGCAGTAGTTAGGGACAACTTCCATAAATGCTCTATTGCTGTGCTCAGAGCAGTAGTCAGAGACAACTTCCATAAATCCTCTATTGCTGTGCTTGGAGCAGTAGTCAGGGACAACTTCCATAAATCCTATATTGCTGTTCTTAGAGCAGTAGTCAGGGACAACTTCCATAAATGCTCTATTGTTGTGCTTAGAGCAGTAGTTAGGGACAACTTCCATAAATGCTCTATTGCTGTGCTTAGAGCAGTAGTTAGGGACAACTTCCATAAATCCTCTAGTGCTGTCTTAGAGCAGTAGTCAGAGACAACTTCCATAAATGCTCTATTGCTGTGCTTAGAGCAGTAGTCAGAGACAACTTCCATAAATGCTCTATCGCTGTGCTTAGAGCAGTAGTCAGGGACAACTTCCATAAATCCTCTAGTGTTGTCTTAGAGCAGTAGTCAGAGACAACTTCCATAAATGCTCTATTGCTGTGCTTAGAGCAGTAGTCAGGGACAACTTCCATAAATCCTCTATTGCTATGCTTAGAGCAGTAGTCAGAGACAACTTCCATAAATCCTCTATTGCTGTGCTTAGAGCAGTAGTCAGAGACAACTTCCATAAATCCTCTATTGCTGTGCTTAGAGCAGTAGTCAGGGACAACTTCCATAAATCCAATATTGCTGTGCTTAGAGCAGTAGTCAGGGACAAGTTCCATAAATCCTCTATTACTGTGCTTAGAGCAGTTGTCAGAGACAACTTCCATAAATCCTCTATTGCTATGCTTAGAGCAGTAGTCAGAGACAACTTCCATAAATCCTCTATTGCTGTGCTTAGAGCAGTAGTCAGAGACAACTTCCATAAATCCTCTATTGCTATGCTTAGAGCAGTAGTCAGAGACAACTTCCATAAATCCTCTATTGCTGTGCTTAGAGCAGTAGTCAGGGACAACTTCCATAAATCCAATATTGCTGTGCTTAGAGCAGTAGTCAGGGACAAGTCCCATAAATCCTCTATTACTGTGCTTAGAGCAGTAGTCAGAGACAACTTCCATAAATGCTCTATTGCTGTGCTTAGAGTAGTAATCAGGGACAACTTCCATAAATCCAATATTGCTGTGCTTAGAGCAGTAGTCAGAGACAACTTCCATAAATCCTCTATTGCTGTGCTTAGAGCAGTAGTCAGAGACAACTTCCATAAATCCTCTATTGCTGTGCTTAGAGCAGTAGTCAGGGACAACTTCCATAAATCAAATATTGCTGTGCTTAGAGCAGTAGTAAGGGACAAGTTCCATAAATCCTCTATTACTGTGCTTAGAGCAGTAGTCAGGGACAACTTCCATAAATATTCTATTGCTGTGCTTAGAGCAGTAGTCAGGGACAACTTCCATAAATCCTCTATTGCTGTGCTTGGAGCAGTAGTCAGGGACAACTTCCATAAATCCTCTATTACTGTGCTCAGAGCAGTAGTCAGAGACAACTTCCATAAATCCTCTATTGCTGTGCTTAGAGCAGTAGTCAGAGACAACTTCCATAAATCCTCTATTGCTGTGCTTAGAGCAGTAGTCAGGGACAACTTCCATAAATGCTCTATTGTTGTGCTTAGAGCAGTAGTCAAGGACAACTTCCATAAATCCTCTATTGCTGTGCTTAGAGCAGTAGTCAGAGACAACTTCCATAAATGCTCTATTGCTGTGCTTAGAGCAGTAGTCAAGGACAACTTCCATAAATCCTCTATTGCTGTTCTCAGAGCAGTAGTCAGAGACAACTTCCATAAATGCTCTATTGCTGTGCTTAGAGCAGTAGTCAGAGACAACTTCCATAAATCCTCTATTGCTGTGCTTAGAGCAGTAGTCAGAGACAACTTCCATAAATGCTCTATTGCTGTGCTTAGAGCAGTAGTCAAAGACAACTTCCATAAATCCTCTATTGCTGTGCTTAGAGTAGTAGTCAGAGACAACTTCCATAAATCCTCTATTGCTGTGCTTATAGCAGTAGTCAGGGACAACTTCCATAAATCCAATATTGCTGTGCTTAGAGCAGTAGTCAGGGACAAGTTCCATAAATCCTCTATTACTGTGCTTAGAGCAGTAGTCAGAGACAACTTCCATAAATGCTCTATTGCTGTGCTTAGAGCAGTAGTCAGGGACAACTTCCATAAATCCTCTATTGCTGTGCTTAGAGCAGTAGTCAGGGACAAGTTCCATAAATCCTCTAGTGCTGTCTTAGAGCAGTAGTCAGAGACAACTTCCATAAATGCTCTATTGCTGTGCTTAGAGCAGTAGTCAGGGACAACTTCCATAAATCCTCTATTGCTATGCTTAGAGCAGTAGTCAGAGACAACTTCCATAAATCCTCTATTGCTGTGCTTAGAGCAGTAGTCAGAGACAACTTCCATAAATCTTCTATTGCTGTGCTTAGAGCAGTAGTCTGGGACAACTTCCATAAATCCAATATTGCTGTGCTTAGAGTAGTAGTCAAGGACAAGTTCCATAAATCCCCTATTACTGTGCTTAGAGCAGTAGTCAGGGACAACTTCCATAAATCCTCTATTGCTGTGCTTAGAGAAGTAGTCAGGGACAACTTCCATAAATCCTCTATTGCTGTGCTTAGAGCAGTAGTCAGGGACAACTTCCATAAATGCTCTATTGCTGTGCTTAGAGCAGTAGTCAGGGACAACTTCCATAAATGCTCTAATGCTGTGCTTAGAGCAGTAGTCAAGGACAACTTCCATAAATCCTCTATTGCTGTTCTTAGAGCAGTAGTCAGAGACAACTTCCATAAATGCTCTATTGCTGTGCTTAGAGCAGTAGTCAGGGACAACTTCCATAAATGCTCTATTGCTGTGCTTAGAGCAGTAGTTAGGGACAACTTCCATAAATGCTCTATTGTTGTGCTTAGAGCAGTAGTTAGGGACAACTTCCATAAATGCTCTATTGCTGTGCTTAGAGCAGTAGTCAGAGACAACTTCCATAAATGCTCAATTTTTGTGCTTAGAGCAGTAGTTAGGGACAACTTCCATAAATGCACTATTGTTGTGCTTAGAGCAGTAGTTAATGACAACTTCCATAAATGCTCTATTGTTGTGCTTAGAGCAATAGTTAGGGACAACTTCCATTAATGCTCTATTGTTGTGCTTAGAGCAGTAGTTAGACACAACTTCCATAAATGCTCTATTGTTGTGCTTAGAGCAGTAGTTAGGGAAAACTTCCATAAATGCTCTATTGTTGTGCTTAGAGCAGTAGTCAGAGACAACTTCCATAAACGATCTATTGCTGTGCTTAGAGCAGTAGTCAGAGACAACTTCCATAAATCCTCTATTGCCGTGCTTAGAGCAGTAGTCAGAGACAACTTCCATAAATCCTCTATTGCTGTGCTTAGAGCAGTAGTCAGAGACAACTTCCATAAATCCTCTATTGCTGTGCTTAGAGCAGTAGTCAGAGACAACTTCCATAAATCCTCTATTGCTGTGCTTAGAGCAGTAGTCAGAGACAACTTCCATAAATCCTCTATTGCTGTGCTTAGAGCAGTAGTCAGGGACAACTTCCATAAATCCTCTATTGCTGTTCTTAAAGCAGTAGTCAGGGACAACTTCCATAAATGCTCTATTGTTGTGCTTAGAGCAGTAGTTAGGGACAACTTCCATAAATGCTCTATTGTTGTGCTTAGAGCAGTAGTTAGGGACAACTTCAATAAATGCTCTATTGTTGTGCTTAGAGAGGTAGTTACGGACAACTTCCCTAAATGCTCTATTTTTGTGCTTGGAGCAGTAGTTAGGGACAACTTCCATAAATGCTCTATTGCTGTGCTTAGAGTAGTAGTTAGGGACAACTTCCATAAATGCTCTATTGCTGTGCTTAGAGCAGTAGTCAGAGACAACTTCCATAAATCCTCTATTGCTGTGCTTAGAGCAGTAGTCAGGGACAACTTCCATAAATCCTCTATTGCTGTTCTTAGAGCAGTAGTCAGGGACAACTTCCATAAATGCTCTATTGTTGTGCTTAGAGCAGTAGTTAGGGACAACTTCCATAAATGCTCTATTGCTGTGCTTAGAGCAGTAGTCAGAGACAACTTCCATAAATCCAATATTGCTGTGCTTAGAGCAGTAGTCAGGGACAACTTCCATAAATCCTCTATTACTGTGCTTAGAGCAGTAGTCAGGGACAACTTCCATAAATCCTCTATTGCTGTGCTTAGAGCAGTAGTCAGGGACAACTTCCATAAATCCTCTATTGCTGTGCTTAGAGCAGTAGTCAGGGACAACTTCCATAAATCCTCTATTACTGTGCTTAGAGCAGTAGTCAGGGACAACTTCCATAAATCCAATATTGCTGTGCTTAGAGCAGTAGTCAGGGACAACTTCCATAAATCCTCTATTACTGTGCTTAGAGCAGTAGTCAGGGACAACTTCTATAAATCCTCTATTGCTATGCTTAGAGCAGTAATCAGGGACAACTTCCATAAATCCTCTATTGCTGTGCTTAGAGCAGTAGTCAGGGACAACTTCCATAAATCCTCTATTACTGTGCTTAGAGCTGTAGTCAGAGACAACTTCCATAAATACTCTATTGCTGTGCTTAGAGCAGTAGTCAGGGACAACTTCCATAAATGCTCTATTGCTGTGCTTAGAGCAGTAGACAAGGACAACTTCCATAAATCCTCTATTGCTGTGCTTAGAGCAGTAGTCAGGGACAACTTCCATAAATCCTCTATTACTGTGCATAGAGCAGTAGTCAAGGACAACTTCCATAAATCCTCTATTGCTGTTCTTAGAGCAGTAGTCAGAGACAACTTCCATAAATCCTCTATTGCTGTGCTTAGAGCAGTAGTCAGGGACAACTTCCATAAATCCTCTATTGCTGTGCTTAGAGCAGTAGTCAGGGACAACTTCCATAAATCCTCTATTACTGTGCTTAGAGCAGTAGTCAAGGACAACTTCCATAAATCCTCTATTGCTGTGTTTAGAGCAGTAGTCAGGGACAACTTCCATAAATGCTCTATTGCTGTGCTTAGAGCAGTAGTCAAGGACAACTTCCATAAATCCTCTATTGCTGTTCTTAGAGCAGTAGTCTGAGACAACTTCCATAAATGCTCTATTGCTGTGCTTAGAGTAGTAGTCAGGGACAACTTCCATAAATGCTCTATTGCTGTGCTTAGAGCAGTAGTTAGGAACAACATCCATAAATGCTCTATTGTTGTGCATGGAGCAGTAGTTAGGGACAACTTCCATAAATGTTCTATTGCTGTGCTTAGACCAGTAGTCAGAGACAACTTCCATAAATGCTCTATTGTTGTGCTTAGAGTAGTAGTTAGGGACAACTTCCATAAATGCTCTATTGTTGTGCTTAGAGCAGTAGTTAGGGACAACTTCCATAAATGCTCTATTGTTCTGCTTAGAGCAGTAGTTAGGGACAACTTCCATAAATGCTCTATTGTTGTGCTTAGAGCAGTAGTTAGGGACAACTTCCATAAATCCTCTATTGCTGTGCTTAGAGCAGTAGTCAGGGACAACTTCCATAAATCCTCTATTGCTGTGCTTAGAGCAGTAGTCAGGGACAACTTCCATAAATCCTCTATTACTGTGCTTAGAGCAGTAGTCAAGGACAACTCCCATAAATCCTCTATTGCTGTGCTTAGAGCAGTAATCAGGGACAACTTCCATAAATCCTCTATTGCTGTGCTTAGAGCAGTAGTCAGGGACAACTTCCATAAATCCTCTATTACTGTGCTTAGAGCTGTAGTCAGAGACAACTTCCATAAATACTCTATTGCTGTGCTTAGAGCAGTAGTCAGGGACAACTTCCATAAATGCTCTATTGCTGTGCTTAGAGCAGTAGACAAGGACAACTTCCATAAATCCTCTATTGCTGTGCTTAGAGCAGTAGTCAGGGACAACTTCCATAAATCCTCTATTACTGTGCATAGAGCAGTAGTCAAGGACAACTTCCATAAATCCTCTATTGCTGTTCTTAGAGCAGTAGTCAGAGACAACTTCCATAAATCCTCTATTGCTGTGCTTAGAGCAGTAGTCAGGGACAACTTCCATAAATCCTCTATTGCTGTGCTTAGAGCAGTAGTCAGGGACAACTTCCATAAATCCTCTATTACTGTGCTTAGAGCAGTAGTCAAGGACAACTTCCATAAATCCTCTATTGCTGTGTTTAGAGCAGTAGTCAGGGACAACTTCCATAAATGCTCTATTGCTGTGCTTAGAGCAGTAGTCAAGGACAACTTCCATAAATCCTCTATTGCTGTTCTTAGAGCAGTAGTCAGAGACAACTTCCATAAATGCTCTATTGCTGTGCTTAGAGTAGTAGTCAGGGACAACTTCCATAAATGCTCTATTGCTGTGCTTAGAGCAGTAGTTAGGAACAACATCCATAAATGCTCTATTGTTGTGCATGGAGCAGTAGTTAGGGACAACTTCCATAAATGTTCTATTGCTGTGCTTAGACCAGTAGTCAGAGACAACTTCCATAAATGCTCTATTGTTGTGCTTAGAGTAGTAGTTAGGGACAACTTCCATAAATGCTCTATTGTTGTGCTTAGAGCAGTAGTTAGGGACAACTTCCATAAATGCTCTATTGTTCTGCTTAGAGCAGTAGTTAGGGACAACTTCCATAAATGCTCTATTGTTGTGCTTAGAGCAGTAGTTAGGGACAACTTCCATAAATCCTCTATTGCTGTGCTTAGAGCAGTAGTCAGGGACAACTTCCATAAATCCTCTATTGCTGTGCTTAGAGCAGTAGTCAGGGACAACTTCCATAAATCCTCTATTACTGTGCTTAGAGCAGTAGTCAAGGACAACTCCCATAAATCCTCTATTGCTGTGTTTAGAGCAGTAGTCAGGGACAACTTCCATAAATGCTCTATTGCTGTGCTTAGAGCAGTAGTCAAGGACAACTTCCATAAATCCTCTATTGCTGTTCTTAGAGCAGTAGTCAGAGACTACTTCCATAAATGCTCTATTGCTGTGGTTAGAGCAGTAGTCAGGGACAACTTCCATAAATGCTCTATTGCTGTGCTTAGAGCAGTAGTTAGGAACAACATCCATAAATGCTCTATTGTTGTGCATGGAGAAGTAGTTAGGGACAACTTCCATAAATGTTCTATTGCTGTGCTTAGACCAGTAGTCAGAGACAACTTCCATAAATGCTCTATAGTTGTGCTTAGAGTAGTAGTTAGGGACAACTTCCATAAATGCTCTATTGTTGTGCTTAGAGCAGTAGTTAGGGACAACTTCCATAAATGCTCTATTGTTGTGCTTAGAGCAATAGTTAGGGACAAATTCCATAAATGCTCTATTGTTGTGCTTAGAGCAGTAGTTAGGGACAACTTCCATAAATGCTCTATTGTTGTTCTTAGAGCAGGATTTAGGGACAACTTCCATAAATGCTCTATTGTTGTGCTTAGAGCAGTAGTCAGAGACAACTTCCATAAATGCTCTACTGCTGTGCTTAGAGCAGTAGTAAGAGACAACTTCCATACATGCTCTATTGCTGTGCTTAGAGCAGTAGTCAGAGAACACTTCCATAAATGCTCTATTGCTGTGCTTAGAGCAGTAGTCAGAGACAACTTCCATAAATCCTCTATTGCTGTGCTTAGAGCAGTAGTCAGGGACAACTTCCATAAATGCTCTATTGTTGTGCTTAGAGCAGTAGTCAGAGACAACTTCCATAAATGCTCTATTATTGTGCTTAGAGCAGTAGTCAGAGACAACTTCCATAAATCCTCTATTGCTGTTCTTAGAGCAGTAGTCAGGGACAACTTCCATAAATGCTCTATTGTTGTGCTTAGAGCAGTAGTTAGGGACAACTTCCATAAATGCTCTATTGTTGTGCTTAGAGCAGTAGTTAGGGACAACTTCCATAAATCCTCTATTGCTGTTCTTAGAGCAGTAGTCAGGGACAACTTCCATAAATGCTCTATTGTTGTGCTTAGAGCAGTAGTCAGGGACAACTTCCATAAATCCTCTATTGCTGTGCTTAGAGCAGTAGTCAGGGACAACTTCCATAAATCCTCTATTGCTGTGCTTAGAGCAGTAGTCAGGGACAACTTCCATAAATGCTCTATTGCTGTGCTTAGAGCAGTAGTCAGGGACAACTTCCATAAATGCTCTAATGCTGTGCTTAGAGCAGTAGTCAAGGGCAACTTCCATAAATCCTCTATTGCTGTTCTTAGAGCAGTAGTCAGAGACAACTTCCATAAATGCTCTATTGCTGTGCTTAGAGCAGTAGTTAGGGACAACTTCCATAAATGCTCTATTGTTGTGCTTAGAGCAGTAGTTAGGGACAACTTCCATAAATGCTCTATTGCTGTGCTTAGAGCAGTAGTCAGAGACAACTTCCATAAATGCTCAATTGTTGTGCTTAGAGCAGTAGTTAGGGACAACTTCCATAAATGCTCTATTGTTGTGCTTAGAACAGTAGTTAGGGACAACTTCCATAAATGCTCTATTGTTGTGCTTAGAGCAATATTTAGGGACAACTTCCATTAATGCTCTATTGTTGTGCTTAGAGCAGTAGTTAGGGACAACTTCCATAAATGCTCTATTGTTGTTCTTAGAGCAGGAGTTAGGGACAACTTCCATAAATGCTCTATTGTTGTGCTTAGAGCAGTAGTCAGAGAAAACTTCCATAAATGCTCTATTGCTGTGCTTAGAGCAGTAGTCAGAGACAACTTCCATAAATGCTCTATTGCTGTTATTAGAGCAGTAGTCAGAGACAACTTCCATAAATCCTCTATTGCTGTGCTTAGAGCAGTAGTCAGAGACAACTTCCATAAATCCAATATTGCTGTGCTTAGAGCAGTAGTCAGGGACAACTTCCATAAATCCTCTATTACTGTGCTTAGAGCAGTAGTCAGAGACAACTTCCATAAATGCTCTATTGTTGTGCTTAGAGTAGTAGTCAGAGACCACTTCCATAAATGCTCGATTGCTGTTCTTAGAGCAGTAGTCAGGGACTACTTCCATAAATGCTCTATTGTTGTGCTTAGAGCAGTAGTTAGGGACAACTTCCATAAATGCTCTATTGTTGTGCTTAGAGCAGTAGTCAGAGACAACTTCCATAAACGATCTATTGCTGTGCTTAGAGCAGTAGTCAGAGACAACTTCCATAAATCCTCTATTGCTGTGCTTAGAGCAGTAGTCAGAGACAACTTCCATAAATCCTCTATTGCTGTGCTTAGAGCAGTAGTCAGAGACAACTTCCATAAATCCTCTATTGCTGTGCTTAGAGCAGTAGTCAGAGACAACTTCCATAAATCCTCTATTGCTGTGCTTAGAGCAGTAGTCAGAGACGACTTCCATAAATCCTCTATTGCTGTGCTTAGAGCAGTAGTCAGAGACAACTTCCATAAATCCTCTATTGCTGTGCTTAGAGCAGTAGTCAGGGACAACTTCCATAAATCCTCTATTGCTGTTCTTAAAGCAGTAGTCAGGGACAACTTCCATAAATGCTCTATTGTTGTGCTTAGAGCAGTAGTTAGGGACAACTTCCATAAATGCTCTATTGTTGTGCTTAGAGCAGTAGTTAGGGACAACTTCCATAAATGCTCTATTGTTTTGCTTAGAGCAGTAGTTACGGACAACTTCCCTAAATGCTCTATTTTTGTGCTTGGAGCAGTAGTTAGGGACAACTTCCATAAATGCTCTATTGGTGTGCTTAGAGCAGTAGTTAGGGACAACTTCCATAAATGCTCTATTGCTGTGCTTAGAGCAGTAGTTAGGGACAACTTCCATAAATGCTCTATTGCTGTGCTTAGAGCAGTAGTCAGAGACAACTTCCATAAATGCTCGGTTGCTATGCTTAGAGCAGTATTCAGAGACAACTTCAATAAATGCTCTATTGCTGTGCTTAGAGCAGTAGTTAGGGACAACTTCCATAAATGCTCTATTGCTGTGCTTAGAGCAGTAGTCAGAGACAACTTCCATAAATCCTCTATTGCTGTGCTTAGAGCAGTAGTCAGGGACAACTTCCATAAATCCTCTATTGCTGTTCTTAGAGCAGTAGTCAGGGACAACTTCCATAAATGCTCTATTGTTGTGCTTAGAGCAGTAGTTAGGGACAACTTCCATAAATGCTCTATTGCTGTGCTTAGAGCAGTAGTTAGGGACAACTTCCATAAATGCTCTATTGCTGGCCTTAGAGCAGTAGTCAGAGACAACTTCCATAAATGCTCTATTGCTGTTATTAGAGCAGTAGTCAGAGACAACTTCCATAAATCCTCTATTGCTGTGCTTAGAGCAGTAGTCAGAGACAACTTCCATAAATCCAATATTGCTGTGCTTAGAGCAGTAGTCAGGGACAACTTCCATAAATCCTCTATTACTGTGCTTAGAGCAGTAGTCAGGGACAACTTCCTTAAATCCTCTATTGCTGTGCTTAGAGCAGTAGTCAGGGACAACTTCCATAAATCCTCTATTGCTGTGCTTAGAGCAGTAGTCAGGGACAACTTCCATAAATCCTCTATTACTGTGCTTAGAGCAGTAGTCAGGGTCAACTTCCATAAATCCAAAATTGCTGTGCTTAGAGCAGTAGTCAGGGACAACTTCCATAAATCCTCTATTACTGTGCTTAGAGCAGTAGTCAGGGACAACTTCTATAAATCCTCTATTGCTGTGCTTAGAGCAGTAATCAGGGACAACTTCCATAAATCCTCTATTGCTGTGCTTAGAGCAGTAGTCAGGGACAACTTCCATAAATCCTCTATTACTGTGCTTAGAGCAGTAGTCAGAGACAACTTCCATAAATCCTCTATTGCTGTGCTTAGAGCAGTAGTCAGGGACAACTTCCATAAATGCTCTATTGCTGTGCTTAGAGCAGTAGTCAAGGACAACTTCCATAAATCCTCTATTGCTGTGCTTAGAGCAGTAGTCAGGGACAACTTCCATAAATCCTCTATTACTGTGCATAGAGCAGTAGTCAGAGACAACTTCCATAAATCCTCTATTGCTGTGCTTAGAGCAGTAGTCAGGGACAACTTCCATAAATCCTCTATTGCTGTGCTTAGAGCAGTAGTCAGGGACAACTTCCATAAATCCTCTATTACTGTGCTTAGAGCAGTAGTCAAGGACAACTTCCATAAATCCTCTATTGCTGTGTTTAGAGCAGTAGTCAGGGACAACTTCCATAAATGCTCTATTGCTGTGCTTAGAGCAGTAGTCAAGGACAACTTCCATAAATCCTCTATTGCTGTTCTTAGAGCAGTAGTCAGAGACAACTTCCATAAATGCTCTATTGCTGTGCTTAGAGCAGTAGTCAGGGACAACTTCCATAAATGCTCTATTGCTGTGCTTAGAGCAGTAGTTAGGAACAACATCCATAAATGCTCTATTGTTGTGCATGGAGCAGTAGTTAGGACAACTTCCATAAATGTTCTATTCCTGTGCTTAGACCAGTAGTCAGAGACAACTTCCATAAATGCTCTATTGTTGTGCTTAGAGTAGTAGTTAGGGACAACTTCCATAAATGCTCTATTGTTGTGCTTAGAGCAGTAGTTAGGGACAACTTCCATAAATGCTCTATTGTTGTGCTTAGAGCAATAGTTAGGGACAACTTCCATAAATGCTCTATTGTTGTGCTTAGAGCAGTAGTTAGGGACAACTTCCATAAATCCTCTATTGCTGTGCTTAGAGCAGTAGTCAGGGACAACTTCCATAAATCCTCTATTACTGTGCTTAGAGCAGTAGTCAAGGACAACTTCCATAAATCCTCTATTGCTGTGTTTAGAGCAGTAGTCAGGGACAACTTCCATAAATGCTCTATTGCTGTGCTTAGAGCAGTAGTCAAGGACAACTTCCATAAATCCTCTATTGCTGTTCTTAGAGCAGTAGTCAGAGACAACTTCCATAAATGCTCTATTGCTGTGCTTAGAGCAGTAGTCAGGGACAACTTCCATAAATGCTCTATTGCTGTGCTTAGAGCAGTAGTTAGGAACAACATCCATAAATGCCCTATTGTTGTGCATGGAGCAGTAGTTAGGGACAACTTCCATAAATGTTCTATTGCTGTGCTTAGACCAGTAGTCAGAGACAACTTCCATAAATGCTCTATTGTTGTGCTTAGAGTAGTAGTTAGGGACAACTTCCATAAATGCTCTATTGTTGTGCTTAGAGCAGTAGTTAGGGACAACTTCCATAAATGCTCTATTGTTGTGCTTAGAGCAATAGTTAGGGACAAATTCCATAAATGCTCTATTGTTGTGCTTAGAGCAGTAGTTAGGGACAACTTCCATAAATGCTCTATTGTTGTTCTTAGAGCAGGATTTAGGGACAACTTCCATAAATGCTCTATTGTTGTGCTTAGAGCAGTAGTCAGAGACAACTTCCATAAATGCTCTACTGCTGTGCTTAGAGCAGTAGTAAGAGACAACTTCCATACATGCTCTATTGCTGTGCTTAGAGCAGTAGTCAGAGAACACTTCCATAAATGCTCTATTGCTGTGCTTAGAGCAGTAGTCAGAGACAACTTCCATAAATCCTCTATTGCTGTGCTTAGAGCAGTAGTCAGGGACAACTTCCATAAATGCTCTATTGTTGTGCTTAGAGCAGTAGTCAGAGACAACTTCCATAATTGCTCTATTGTTGTGCTTAGAGCAGTAGTCAGAGACAACTTCCATAAATGCTCTATTATTGTGCTTAGAGCAGTAGTCAGAGACAACTTCCATAAATCCTCTATTGCTGTTCTTAGAGCAGTAGTCAGGGACAACTTCCATAAATGCTCTATTGTTGTGCTTAGAGCAGTAGTTAGGGACAACTTCCATAAATGCTCTATTGTTGTGCTTAGAGCAGTAGTTAGGGACAACTTCCATAAATCCTCTATTGCTGTTCTTAGAGCAGTAGTCAGGGACAACTTCCATAAATGCTCTATTGTTGTGCTTAGAGCAGTAGTTAGGGACAACTTCCATAAATGCTCTATTGTTGTGCTTAGAGCAGTAGTCAGAGACAACTTCCATAAATCCTCTATTGCTGTTCTTAGAGCAGTAGTCAGGGACAACTTCCGTAAAGGCTCTATTGTTGTGCTTAGAGCAGTAGTTAGGGACACCTTCCATAAATGCTCTATTGTTGTGCTTAGAGCAGTAGTTAGGGACAACTTCCATAAATGCTCTATTGTTGTGCTTAGAGCAGTAGTCAGGGCAACTTCCATAAATGCTCTATTGTTGTGCTTAGAGCAGTAGTCAGGGACAACTTCCATAAATGCTCTATTGTTGTGCTTAGAGCAGTAGTTAGGGACAACTTCCATAAATGCTCTATTGTTGTGCTTAGAGCAGTAGTTACGGACAACTTCCCTAAATGCTCTATTTTTGTGCTTGGAGCAGTAGTCAGGGACAACTTCCATAAATACTCTAGTGCTGTCTTAGAGCAGTAGTCTGAGACAACTTCCATAAATGCTCTATTGCTGTGCTTAGAGCAGTAGTCAGGGACAACTTCCATAAATCCTCTATTACTGTGCTCAGAGCAGTAGTCAGAGACAACTTCCATAAATCCTCTATTGCTGTGCTTAGAGCAGTAGTCAGGTACAACTTCCATAAATGCTCTATTGCTGTGCTTAGAGCAGTAGTCAGGGACAACTTCCATAAATGCTCTAAAGCTGTGCTTAGAGCAGTAGTCAAGGGCAACTTCCATAAATCCTCTATTGCTGTTCTTAGAGCAGTAGTCAGAGACAACTTCCATAAATGCTCTATTGCTGTGCTTAGAGCAGTAGTCAGGGACAACTTCCATAAATGCTCTATTGCTGTGCTTAGAGCAGTAGTTAGGGACAACTTCCATAAATGCTCTATTGTTGTGCTTAGAGCAGTAGTTAGGGACAACTTCCATAAATGCTCTATTGCCGTGCTTAGAGCAGTAGTCAGAGACAACTTCCATAAATGCTCTATTGTTGTGCTTAGAGCAGTAGTTAGGGACAACTTCCATAAATGCTCTATTGTTGTGCTTAGAGCAGTAGTTAGGGACAACTTCCATAAATGCTCTATTGTTGTGCTTAGAGTAATAGTTAGGGACAACTTCCATTAATGCTCTATTGTTGTGCTTAGAGCAGTAGTTAGGGACAACTTCCATAAATGCTCTATTGTTGTTCCTAGAGCAGGAGTTAGGGACAACTTCCATAAATGCTCTATTGTTGTGCTTAGAGCAGTAGTCAGAGACAACTTCCATAAATGCTCTATTGCTGTGCTTAGAGCAGTAGTCAGAGACAACTTCCATAAATGCTCTATTGCTGTGCTTAGAGCAGTAGTCATAGAACACTTCCAAAAATGCTCGATTGCTGTGCTTAGAGCAGTAGTCAGAGACAACTTCCATAAATCCTCTATTGCTGTGCTTAGAGCAGTAGTCAGGGACAACTTCCATAAATGCTCTATTGTTGTGCTTAGAGCAGTAGTCAGAGACAACTTCCATAAATGCTCTATTGTTGTGCTTTAAGCAGTAGTCAGAGACAACTTCCATAAATGCTCTATTATTGTGCTTAGAGTAGTAGTTAGGGACAACTTCCATAAATGCTCTATTGTTGTGCTTAGAGCAGTAGTTAGGGACAACTTCCATAAATGCTCTATTGTTGTGCTTAGAGCAATAGTTAGGGACAACTTCCATAAATGCTCTATTGTTGTGCTTAGAGCAGTAGTTAGGGACAACTTCCATAAATCCTCTATTGCTGTGCTTAGAGCAGTAGTCAGGGACAACTTCCATAAATCCTCTATTACTGTGCTTAGAGCAGTAGTCAAGGACAACTTCCATAAATCCTCTATTGCTGTGTTTAGAGCAGTAGTCAGGGACAACTTCCATAAATGCTCTATTGCTGTGCTTAGAGCAGTAGTCAAGGACAACTTCCATAAATCCTCTATTGCTGTTCTTAGAGCAGTAGTCAGAGACAACTTCCATAAATGCTCTATTGCTGTGCTTAGAGCAGTAGTTAGGAACAACATCCATAAATGCCCTATTGTTGTGCATGGAGCAGTAGTTAGGGACAACTTCCATAAATGTTCTATTGCTGTGCTTAGACCAGTAGTCAGAGACAACTTCCATAAATGCTCTATTGTTGTGCTTAGAGTAGTAGTTAGGGACAACTTCCATAAATGCTCTATTGTTGTGCTTAGAGCAGTAGTTAGGGACAACTTCCATAAATGCTCTATTGTTGTGCTTAGAGCAATAGTTAGGGACAAATTCCATAAATGCTCTATTGTTGTGCTTAGAGCAGTAGTTAGGGACAACTTCCATAAATGCTCTATTGTTGTTCTTAGAGCAGGATTTAGGGACAACTTCCATAAATGCTCTATTGTTGTGCTTAGAGCAGTAGTCAGAGACAACTTCCATAAATGCTCTACTGCTGTGCTTAGAGCAGTAGTAAGAGACAACTTCCATACATGCTCTATTGCTGTGCTTAGAGCAGTAGTCAGAGAACACTTCCATAAATGCTCTATTGCTGTGCTTAGAGCAGTAGTCAGAGACAACTTCCATAAATCCTCTATTGCTGTGCTTAGAGCAGTAGTCAGGGACAACTTCCATAAATGCTCTATTGTTGTGCTTAGAGCAGTAGTCAGAGACAACTTCCATAATTGCTCTATTGTTGTGCTTAGAGCAGTAGTCAGAGACAACTTCCATAAATGCTCTATTATTGTGCTTAGAGCAGTAGTCAGAGACAACTTCCATAAATCCTATATTGCTGTTCTTAGAGCAGTAGTCAGGGACAACTTCCATAAATGCTCTATTGTTGTGCTTAGAGCAGTAGTTAGGGACAACTTCCATAAATGCTCTATTGTTGTGCTTAGAGCAGTAGTTAGGGACAACTTCCATAAATCCTCTATTGCTGTTCTTAGAGCAGTAGTCAGGGACAACTTCCATAAATGCTCTATTGTTGTGCTTAGAGCAGTAGTTAGGGACAACTTCCATAAATGCTCTATTGTTGTGCTTAGAGCAGTAGTCAGAGACAACTTCCATAAATCCTCTATTGCTGTTCTTAGAGCAGTAGTCAGGGACAACTTCCGTAAATGCTCTATTGTTGTGCTTAGAGCAGTAGTTAGGGACACCTTCCATAAATGCTCTATTGTTGTGCTTAGAGCAGTAGTTAGGGACAACTTCCATAAATGCTCTATTGTTGTGCTTAGAGCAGTAGACAGGGCAACTTCCATAAATGCTCTATTGTTGTGCTTAGAGCAGTAGTCAGGGACAACTTCCATAAATGCTCTATTTTTGTGCTTAGAGCAGTAGTTAGGGACAACTTCCATAAATGCTCTATTGTTGTGCTTAGAGCAGTAGTTACGGACAACTTCCCTAAATGCTCTATTTTTGTGCTTGGAGCAGTAGTCAGGGACAACTTCCATAAATACTATAGTGCTGTCTTAGAGCAGTAGTCAGAGACAACTTCCATAAATGCTCTATTGCTGTGCTTAGAGCAGTAGTCAGGGACAACTTCCATAAATCCTCTATTACTGTGCTCAGAGCAGTAGTCAGAGACAACTTCCATAAATCCTCTATTGCTGTGCTTAGAGCAGTAGTCAGGGACAACTTCCATAAATGCTCTATTGCTGTGCTTAGAGCATTAGTCAGGGACAACTTCCATAAATGCTCTAAAGCTGTGCTTAGAGCAGTAGTCAAGGGCAACTTCCATAAATCCTCTATTGCTGTTCTTAGAGCAGTAGTCAGAGACAACTTCCATAAATGCTCTATTGCTGTGCTTAGAGCAGTAGTCAGGGACAACTTCCATAAATGCTCTATTGCTGTGCTTAGAGCAGTAGTTAGGGACAACTTCCATAAATGCTCTATTGTTGTGCTTAGAGCAGTAGTTAGGGACAACTTCCATAAATGCTCTATTGCCGTGCTTAGAGCAGTAGTCAGAGAGCACTTCCATAAATGCTCTATTGTTGTGCTTAGAGCAGTAGTTAGGGACAACTTCCATAAATGCTCTATTGTTGTGCTTACAGCAGTAGTTAGGGACAACTTCCATAAATGCTCTATTGTTGTGCTTAGAGCAATAGTTAGGGACAACTTCCATTAATGCTCTATTGTTGTGCTTAGAGCAGTAGTTAGGGACAACTTCCATAAATGCTCTATTGTTGTTCCTAGAGCAGGAGTTAGGGACAACTTCCATAAATGCTCTATTGTTGTGCTTAGAGCAGTAGTCAGAGACAACTTCCATAAATGCTCTATTGCTGTGCTTAGAGCAGTAGTCAGAGACAACTTCCATAAATGCTCTATTGCTGTGCTTAGAGCAGTAGTCATAGAATACTTCCAAAAATGCTCGATTGCTGTGCTTAGAGCAGTAGTCAGAGACAACTTCCATAAATCCTCTATTGCTGTGCTTAGAGCAGTAGTCAGGGACAACTTCCATAAATGCTCTATTGTTGTGCTTAGAGCAGTAGTCAGAGACAACTTCCATAAATGCTCTATTGTTGTGCTTAGAGCAGTAGTCAGAGACAACTTCCATAAATGCTCTATTATTGTGCTTAGAGCAGTAGTCAGAGACAACTTCCATAAATCCTCTATTGCTGTTCTTAGAGCAGTAGTCAGGGACAACTTCCATAAATGCTCTATTGTTGTGCTTAGAGCAGTAGTTAGGGACGACTTCCATAAATGCTCTATTGTTGTGCTTAGAGCAGTAGTCAGAGACAACTTCCATAAACGATCTATTACTGTGCTTAGAGATGTAGTCAGAGACAACTTCCATAAATCCTCTATTGCTGTGCTTAGAGCAGTAGTCAGAGATAACTTCCATAAATCCTCTATTGCTGTGCTTAGAGCAGTAGTCAGAGACAACTTCCATAAATCCTCTATTGCTGTGCTTAGAGCAGTAGTCAGAGACAACTTCCATAAATCCTCTATTGCTGTGCTTAGAGCAGTAGTCAGGGACAACTTCCATAAATGCTCTATTGTTGTGCTTAGAGCAGTAGTTAGGGACAACTTCCATAAATGCTCTATTGTTGTGCTTAGAGCAGTAGTCAGAGACAACTTCCATAAATGCTCTATTGCTGTGCTTAGAGCAGTAGTCAGAGACAACTTCCATAAATGCTCTATTGCTGTGCTTAGAGCAGTAGTCATGGAACACTTCCATAAATGCTCTATTGCTGTGCTTAGAGCAGTAGTCAGAGACAACTTCCATAAATCCTCTATTGCTGTGCTTAGAGCAGTAGACAGAGACAACTTCCATAAATGCTCTATTGTTGTGCTTAGAGCAGTAGTTAGGGACAACTTCCATAAATGCTCTATTGTTGTGCTTAGAGCAGTAGTTAGGGACAACTTCCATAAATGCTCTATTGCCGTGCTTAGAGCAGTAGTCAGAGACAACTTCCATAAATGCTCTATTGTTGTGCTTAGAGCAGTAGTTAGGGACAACTTCCATAAATGCTCTATTGTTGTGCTTAGAGCAGTAGTTAGGGACAACTTCCATAAATGCTCTATTGTTGTGCTTAGAGTAATAGTTAGGGACAACTTCCATTAATGCTCTATTGTTGTGCTTAGAGCAGTAGTTAGGGACAACTTCCATAAATGCTCTATTGTTGTTCCTAGAGCAGGAGTTAGGGACAACTTCCATAAATGCTCTATTGTTGTGCTTAGAGCAGTAGTCAGAGACAACTTCCATAAATGCTCTATTGCTGTGCTTAGAGCAGTAGTCAGAGACAACTTCCATAAATGCTCTATTGCTGTGCTTAGAGCAGTAGTCATAGAACACTTCCAAAAATGCTCGATTGCTGTGCTTAGAGCAGTAGTCAGAGACAACTTCCATAAATCCTCTATTGCTGTGCTTAGAGCAGTAGTCAGGGACAACTTCCATAAATGCTCTATTGTTGTGCTTAGAGCAGTAGTCAGAGACAACTTCCATAAATGCTCTATTGTTGTGCTTTAAGCAGTAGTCAGAGACAACTTCCATAAATGCTCTATTATTGTGCTTAGAGTAGTAGTTAGGGACAACTTCCATAAATGCTCTATTGTTGTGCTTAGAGCAGTAGTTAGGGACAACTTCCATAAATGCTCTATTGTTGTGCTTAGAGCAATAGTTAGGGACAACTTCCATAAATGCTCTATTGTTGTGCTTAGAGCAGTAGTTAGGGACAACTTCCATAAATCCTCTATTGCTGTGCTTAGAGCAGTAGTCAGGGACAACTTCCATAAATCCTCTATTACTGTGCTTAGAGCAGTAGTCAAGGACAACTTCCATAAATCCTCTATTGCTGTGTTTAGAGCAGTAGTCAGGGACAACTTCCATAAATGCTCTATTGCTGTGCTTAGAGCAGTAGTCAAGGACAACTTCCATAAATCCTCTATTGCTGTTCTTAGAGCAGTAGTCAGAGACAACTTCCATAAATGCTCTATTGCTGTGCTTAGAGCAGTAGTTAGGAACAACATCCATAAATGCCCTATTGTTGTGCATGGAGCAGTAGTTAGGGACAACTTCCATAAATGTTCTATTGCTGTGCTTAGACCAGTAGTCAGAGACAACTTCCATAAATGCTCTATTGTTGTGCTTAGAGTAGTAGTTAGGGACAACTTCCATAAATGCTCTATTGTTGTGCTTAGAGCAGTAGTTAGGGACAACTTCCATAAATGCTCTATTGTTGTGCTTAGAGCAATAGTTAGGGACAAATTCCATAAATGCTCTATTGTTGTGCTTAGAGCAGTAGTTAGGGACAACTTCCATAAATGCTCTATTGTTGTTCTTAGAGCAGGATTTAGGGACAACTTCCATAAATGCTCTATTGTTGTGCTTAGAGCAGTAGTCAGAGACAACTTTCATAAATGCTCTACTGCTGTGCTTAGAGCAGTAGTAAGAGACAACTTCCATACATGCTCTATTGCTGTGCTTAGAGCAGTAGTCAGAGAACACTTCCATAAATGCTCTATTGCTGTGCTTAGAGCAGTAGTCAGAGACAACTTCCATAAATCCTCTATTGCTGTGCTTAGAGCAGTAGTCAGGGACAACTTCCATAAATGCTCTATTGTTGTGCTTAGAGCAGTAGTCAGAGACAACTTCCATAATTGCTCTATTGTTGTGCTTAGAGCAGTAGTCAGAGACAACTTCCATAAATGCTCTATTATTGTGCTTAGAGCAGTAGTCAGAGACAACTTCCATAAATCCTATATTGCTGTTCTTAGAGCAGTAGTCAGGGACAACTTCCATAAATGCTCTATTGTTGTGCTTAGAGCAGTAGTTAGGGACAACTTCCATAAATGCTCTATTGTTGTGCTTAGAGCAGTAGTTAGGGACAACTTCCATAAATCCTCTATTGCTGTTCTTAGAGCAGTAGTCAGGGACAACTTCCATAAATGCTCTATTGTTGTGCTTAGAGCAGTAGTTAGGGACAACTTCCATAAATGCTCTATTGTTGTGCTTAGAGCAGTAGTCAGAGACAACTTCCATAAATCCTCTATTGCTGTTCTTAGAGCAGTAGTCAGGGACAACTTCCGTAAATGCTCTATTGTTGTGCTTAGAGCAGTAGTTAGGGACACCTTCCATAAATGCTCTATTGTTGTGCTTAGAGCAGTAGTTAGGGACAACTTCCATAAATGCTCTATTGTTGTGCTTAGAGCAGTAGTCAGGGCAACTTCCATAAATGCTCTATTGTTGTGCTTAGAGCAGTAGTCAGGGACAACTTCCATAAATGCTCTATTTTTGTGCTTAGAGCAGTAGTTAGGGACAACTTCCATAAATGCTCTATTGTTGTGCTTAGAGCAGTAGTTACGGACAACTTCCCTAAATGCTCTATTTTTGTGCTTGGAGCAGTAGTCAGGGACAACTTCCATAAATACTATAGTGCTGTCTTAGAGCAGTAGTCAGAGACAACTTCCATAAATGCTCTATTGCTGTGCTTAGAGCAGTAGTCAGGGACAACTTCCATAAATCCTCTATTACTGTGCTCAGAGCAGTAGTCAGAGACAACTTCCATAAATCCTCTATTGCTGTGCTTAGAGCAGTAGTCAGGGACAACTTCCATAAATGCTCTATTGCTGTGCTTAGAGCATTAGTCAGGGACAACTTCCATAAATGCTCTAAAGCTGTGCTTAGAGCAGTAGTCAAGGGCAACTTCCATAAATCCTCTATTGCTGTTCTTAGAGCAGTAGTCAGAGACAACTTCCATAAATGCTCTATTGCTGTGCTTAGAGCAGTAGTCAGGGACAACTTCCATAAATGCTCTATTGCTGTGCTTAGAGCAGTAGTTAGGGACAACTTCCATAAATGCTCTATTGTTGTGCTTAGAGCAGTAGTTAGGGACAACTTCCATAAATGCTCTATTGCCGTGCTTAGAGCAGTAGTCAGAGACAACTTCCATAAATGCTCTATTGTTGTGCTTAGAGCAGTAGTTAGGGACAACTTCCATAAATGCTCTATTGTTGTGCTTACAGCAGTAGTTAGGGACAACTTCCATAAATGCTCTATTGTTGTGCTTAGAGCAATAGTTAGGGACAACTTCCATTAATGCTCTATTGTTGTGCTTAGAGCAGTAGTTAGGGACAACTTCCATAAATGCTCTATTGTTGTTCCTAGAGCAGGAGTTAGGGACAACTTCCATAAATGCTCTATTGTTGTGCTTAGAGCAGTAGTCAGAGACAACTTCCATAAATGCTCTATTGCTGTGCTTAGAGCAGTAGTCAGAGACAACTTCCATAAATGCTCTATTGCTGTGCTTAGAGCAGTAGTCATAGAATACTTCCAAAAATGCTCGATTGCTGTGCTTAGAGCAGTAGTCAGAGACAACTTCCATAAATCCTCTATTGCTGTGCTTAGAGCAGTAGTCAGGGACAACTTCCATAAATGCTCTATTGTTGTGCTTAGAGCAGTAGTCAGAGACAACTTCCATAAATGCTCTATTGTTGTGCTTAGAGCAGTAGTCAGAGACAACTTCCATAAATGCTCTATTATTGTGCTTAGAGCAGTAGTCAGAGACAACTTCCATAAATCCTCTATTGCTGTTCTTAGAGCAGTAGTCAGGGACAACTTCCATAAATGCTCTATTGTTGTGCTTAGAGCAGTAGTTAGGGACGACTTCCATAAATGCTCTATTGTTGTGCTTAGAGCAGTAGTCAGAGACAACTTCCATAAACGATCTATTACTGTGCTTAGAGATGTAGTCAGAGACAACTTCCATAAATCCTCTATTGCTGTGCTTAGAGCAGTAGTCAGAGATAACTTCCATAAATCCTCTATTGCTGTGCTTAGAGCAGTAGTCAGAGACAACTTCCATAAATCCTCTATTGCTGTGCTTAGAGCAGTAGTCAGAGACAACTTCCATAAATCCTCTATTGCTGTGCTTAGAGCAGTAGTCAGGGACAACTTCCATAAATGCTCTATTGTTGTGCTTAGAGCAGTAGTTAGGGACAACTTCCATAAATGCTCTATTGTTGTGCTTAGAGCAGTAGTCAGAGACAACTTCCATAAATGCTCTATTGCTGTGCTTAGAGCAGTAGTCAGAGACAACTTCCATAAATGCTCTATTGCTGTGCTTAGAGCAGTAGTCATGGAACACTTCCATAAATGCTCTATTGCTGTGCTTAGAGCAGTAGTCAGAGACAACTTCCATAAATCCTCTATTGCTGTGCTTAGAGCAGTAGACAGAGACAACTTCCATAAATGCTCTATTGTTGTGCTTAGAGTAGTAGTTAGGGACAACTTCCATAAATGCTCTATTGTTGTGCATGGAGCAGTAGTTAGGGACAACTTCCATAAATGTTCTATTGCTGTGCCTAAACCAGTAGTCAGAGACAACTTCTATAAATGCTCTATTGTTTTGCTTAGAGTAGTAGTTAGGGACAACTTCCATAAATGCTCTATTGTTGTGCTTAGAGCAGTAGTTAGGGACAACTTCCATAAATGCTCTATTGTTGTGCTTAGAGCAATAGTTAGGGACAAATTCCATAAATGCTCTATTGTTGTGCTTAGAGCAGTAGCTAGGGACAACTTCCATTAATGCTCTATTGTTGTTCTTAGAGCAGGATTTAGGGACAACTTCCATAAATGCTCTATTGTTGTGCTTAGAGCAGTAGTCAGAGACAACTTCCATAAATGCTCTACTGCTGTGCTTAGAGCAGTAGTAAGAGACAACTTCCATACATGCTCTATTGCTGTGCTTAGAGCAGTAGTCAGAGAACACTTCCATAAATGCTCTATTGCTGTGCTTAGAGCAGTAGTCAGAGACAACTTCCATAAATCCTCTATTGCTGTGCTTAGAGCAGTAGTCAGGGACAACTTCCATAAATGCCCTATTGTTGTGCTTAGAGCAGTAGTCAGAGACAACTTCCATAAATGCTCTATTGTTGTGCTTAGAGCAGTAGTCAGAGACAACTTCCATAAATGCTCTATTATTGTGCTTAGAGCAGTAGTCAGAGACAACTTCCATAAATCCTCTATTGCTGTTCTTAGAGCAGTAGTCAGGGACAACTTCCATAAATGCTCTATTGTTGTGCTTAGAGCAGTAGTTAAGGACAACTTCCATAAATGCTCTATTGTTGTGCTTAGAGCAGTAGTTAGGGACAACTTCCATAAATCCTCTATTGCTGTTCTTAGAGCAGTAGTCAGGGACAACTTCCATAAATGCTCTATTGCTGTGCTTAGAGCAGTAGTCAGGGACAACTTCCATAAATCCTCTATTACTGTGCTCAGAGCAGTAGTCAGAGACAACTTCCATAAATCCTCTATTGCTGTGCTTAGAGCAGTAGTCAGGGACAACTTCCATAAATGCTCTATTGCTGTGCTTAGAGCAGTAGTCAGGGACAACTTCCATAAATGCTCTAATGCTGTGCTTAGAGCAGTAGTCAAGGGCAACTTCCATAAATCCTCTATTGCTGTTCTTAGAGCAGTAGTCAGAGACAACTTCCATAAATGCTCAATTGTTGTGCTTAGAGCAGTAGTTAGGGACAACTTCCATAAATGCTCTATTGTTGTGCTTAGAGCAGTAGTTAGGGACAACTTCCATAAATGCTCTATTGTTGTGCTTAGAGCAGTAGTTAGGGACAACTTCCATAAATGCTCTATTGTTGTGCTTAGAGCAGTAGTTAGGGACAACTTCCATAAATGCTCTATTGTTGTTCTTAGAGCAGGAGTTAGGGACAACTTCCATAAATGCTCTATTGTTGTGCTTAGAGCAGTAGTCAGAGACAACTTCCATAAATGCTCTATTGCTGTGCTTATAGCAGTAGTCAGAGACAACTTCCATAAATGCTCTATTGCTGTGCTTAGAGCAGTAGTCAGAGAACACTTCCATAAATGCTCGATTGCTGTGCTTAGAGCAGTAGTAAGAGACAACTTCCATATATCCTCTATTGCTGTGCTTAGAGCAGTAGTCAGTGACAACTTCCATAAATGCTCTATTGTTGTGCTTAGAGCAGTAGTCAGAGACAACTTCCATAAATGCTCTATTGTTGTGCTTAGAGTAGTAGTCAGAGACAACTTCCATAAATGCTCTAATATTGTGCTTAGAGCAGTAGTCAGAGACAACTTCCATTAATCCTCTATTGCTGTTCTTAGAGCAGTAGTCAGGGACTACTTCCATAAATGCTCTATTGTTGTGCTTAGAGCAGTAGTTAGGGACAACTTCCATAAATGCTCTATTGTTGTGCTTAGAGCAGTAGTCAGAGACAACTTCCATAAACGATCTATTGCTGTGCTTAGAGCAGTAGTCAGAGACAACTTCCATAAATCCTCTATTGCTGTGCTTAGAGCAGTAGTCAGAGACAACTTCCATAAATCCTCTATTGCTGTGCTTAGAGCAGTAGTCAGAGACAACTTCCATAAATCCTCTATTGCTGTGCTTAGAGCAGTATTCAGAGACAACTTCCATAAATCCTCTATTGTTGTGCTTAGAGCAGTAGTCAGAGACGACTTCCATAAATCCTCTATTGCTGTGCTTAGAGCAGTAGTCAGAGACAACTTCCATAAATCCTCTATTGCTGTGCTTAGAGCAGTAGTCAGGGACAACTTCCATAAATCCTCTATTGCTGTTCTTAAAGCAGTAGTCAGGGACAACTTCCATAAATGCTCTATTGTTGTGCTTAGAGCAGTAGTTAGGGACAACTTCCATAAATGCTCTATTGTTGTGCTTAGAGCAGTAGTTAGGGACAACTTCCATAAATGCTCTATTGTTGTGCTTAGAGCAGTAGTTACGGACAACTTCCCTAAATGCTCTTTTTTTGTGCTTGGAGCAGTAGTTAGGGACAACTTCCATAAATGCTCTATTGGTGTGCTTAGAGCAGTAGTTAGGGACAACTTCCATAAATGCTCTATTGCTGTGCTTAGAGCAGTAGTTAGGGACAACTTCCATAAATGCTCTATTGCTGTGCTTAGAGCAGTAGTCAGAGACAACTTCCATAAATGCTCGGTTGCTATGCTTAGAGCAGTATTCAGAGACAACTTCCATAAATGCTCTATTGCTGTGCTTAGAGCAGTAGTTAGGGACAACTTCCATAAATGCTCTATTGCTGTGCTTAGAGCAGTAGTCAGAGACAACTTCCATAAATCCTCTATTGCTGTGCTTAGAGCAGTAGTCAGGGACAACTTCCATAAATCCTCTATTGCTGTTCTTAGAGCAGTAGTCAGGGACAACTTCCATAAATGCTCTATTGTTGTGCTTAGAGCAGTAGTTAGGGACAACTTCCATAAATGCTCTATTGCTATGCTTAGAGCAGTAGTTAGGGACAACTTCCATAAATGCTCTATTGCTGGCCTTAGAGCAGTAGTCAGAGACAACTTCCATAAATGCTCTATTGCTGTTATTAGAGCAGTAGTCAGAGACAACTTCCATAAATCCTCTATTGCTGTGCTTAGAGCAGTAGTCAGAGACAACTTCCATAAATCCAATATTGCTGTGCTTAGAGCAGTAGTCAGGGACAACTTCCATAAATCCTCTATTACTGTGCTTAAAGCAGTAGTCAGGGACAACTTCCATAAATCCTCTATTGCTGTGCTTAGAGCATTAGTCAGGGACAACTTCCATAAATCCAATATTGCTGTGCTTAGAGAAGTAGTCAGGGACAACTTCCATAAATTCTCTATTACTGTGCTTAGAGCAGTAGTCAGGGACAACTTCCATAAATCCTCTATTTCTGTGCTTAGAGCAGTAATCAGGGACAATTTCCATAAATCCTCTATTGCTGTGCTTAGAGCAGTAGTCAGGGACAACTTCCATAAATGCTCTATTGCTGTGCTTAGAGCAGTAGTCAAGGACAACTTCCATAAATCCTCTATTGCTGTGCTTAGAGCAGTAGTCAGGGACAACTTCCATAAATCCTCTATTACTGTGCATAGAGCAGTAGTCAGAGACAACTTCCATAAATCCTCTATTGCTGTGCTTAGAGCAGTAGTCAAGGACAACTTCCATAAATCCTCTATTGCTGTGTTTAGAGCAGTAGTCAGGGACAACTTCCATAAATGCTCTATTGCTGTGCTTAGAGCAGTAGTCAAGGACAACTTCCATAAATCCTCTATTGCTGTTCTTAGAGCAGTAGTCAGAGACAACTTCCATAAATGCTCTATTGCTGTGCTTAGAGCAGTAGTCAGGGACAACTTCCATAAATGCTCTATTGCTGTGCTTAGAGCAGTAGTTAGGAACAACATCCATAAATGCTCTATTGTTGTGCATGGAGCAGTAGTTAGGGACAACTTCCATAAATGCTCTATTGTTGTGCTTAGAGCAGTAGTTAGGGACAACTTCCATAAATGCTATATTGTTGTGCTTAGAGCAGTAGTTAGGGACAACTTCCATAAATGCTCTATTGTTGTTCTTAGAGCAGGAGTTAGGGACAACTTCCATAAATGCTCTATTGTTGTGCTTAGAGCAGTAGTCAGAGACAACTTCCATAAATGCTCTATTGCTGTGCTTATAGCAGTAGTCAGAGACAACTTCCATAAATGCTCTATTGCTGTGCTTAGAGCAGTAGTCAGAGAACACTTCCATAAATGCTCGATTGCTGTGCTTAGAGCAGTAGTCAGAGACAACTTCCATAAATCCTCTATTGCTGTGCTTAGAGCAGTAGTCAGTGACAACTTCCATAAATGCTCTATTGTTGTGCTTAGAGCAGTAGTCAGAGACAACTTCCATAAATGCTCTATTGTTGTGCTTAGAGTAGTAGTCAGAGACAACTTCCATAAATGCTCTAATATTGTGCTTAGAGCAGTAGTCAGAGACAACTTCCATTAATCCTCTATTGCTGTTCTTAGAGCAGTAGTCAGGGACTACTTCCATAAATGCTCTATTGTTGTGCTTAGAGCAGTAGTTAGGGACAACTTCCATAAATGCTCTATTGTTGTGCTTAGAGCAGTAGTCAGAGACAACTTCCATAAACGATCTATTGCTGTGCTTAGAGCAGTAGTCAGAGACAACTTCCATAAATCCTCTATTGCTGTGCTTAGAGCAGTAGTCAGAGACAACTTCCATAAATCCTCTATTGCTGTGCTTAGAGCAGTAGTCAGAGACAACTTCCATAAATCCTCTATTGCTGTGCTTAGAGCATTATTCAGAGACAACTTCCATAAATCCTCTATTGCTGTGCTTAGAGCAGTAGTCAGAGACGACTTCCATAAATCCTCTATTGCTGTGCTTAGAGCAGTAGTCAGAGACAACTTCCATAAATCCTCTATTGCTGTGCTTAGAGCAGTAGTCAGGGACAACTTCCATAAATCCTCTATTGCTGTTCTTAAAGCAGTAGTCAGGGACAACTTCCATAAATGCTCTATTGTTGTGCTTAGAGCAGTAGTTAGGGACAACTTCCATAAATGCTCTATTGTTGTGCTTAGAGCAGTAGTTAGGGACAACTTCCATAAATGCTCTATTGTTGTGCTTAGAGCAGTAGTTACGGACAACTTCCCTAAATGCTCTATTTTTGTGCTTGGAGCAGTAGTTAGGGACAACTTCCATAAATGCTCTATTGGTGTGCTTAGAGCAGTAGTTAGGGACAACTTCCATAAATGCTCTATTGCTGTGCTTAGAGCAGTAGTTAGGGACAACTTCCATAAATGCTCTATTGCTGTGCTTAGAGCAGTAGTCAGAGACAACTTCCATAAATGCTCGGTTGCTATGCTTAGAGCAGTATTCAGAGACAACTTCCATAAATGCTCTATTGCTGTGCTTAGAGCAGTAGTTAGGGACAACTTCCATAAATGCTCTATCGCTGTGCTTAGAGCAGTAGTCAGAGACAACTTCCATAAATCCTCTATTGCTGTGCTTAGAGCAGTAGTCAGGGACAACTTCCATAAATCCTCTATTGCTGTTCTTAGAGCAGTAGTCAGGGACAACTTCCATAAATGCTCTATTGTTGTGCTTAGAGCAGTAGTTAGGGACAACTTCCATAAATGCTCTATTGCTGTGCTTAGAGCAGTAGTTAGGGACAACTTCCATAAATGCTCTATTGCAAGCCTTAGAGCAGTAGTCAGAGACAACTTCCATAAATGCTCTATTGCTGTTATTAGAGCAGTAGTCAGAGACAACTTCCATAAATCCTCTATTGCTGTGCTTAGAGCAGTAGTCAGAGACAACTTCCATAAATCCAATATTGCTGTGCTTAGAGCAGTAGTCAGGGACAACTTCCATAAATCCTCTATTACTGTGCTTAAAGCAGTAGTCAGGGACAACTTCCATAAATCCTCTATTGCTGTGCTTAGAGCAGTAGTCAGGGACAACTTCCATAAATCCAATATTGCTGTGCTTAGAGAAGTAGTCAGGGACAACTTCCATAAATCCTCTATTACTGTGCTTAGAGCAGTAGTCAGGGACAACTTCTATAAATCCTCTATTGCTGTGCTTAGAGCAGTAATCAGGGACAATTTCCATAAATCCTCTATTGCTGTGCTTAGAGCAGTAGTCAGGGACAACTTCCATAAATCCTCTATTACTGTGCTTAGAGCAGTAGTCAGAGACAACTTCCATAAATCCTCTATTGCTGTGCTTAGAGCAGTAGTCAGGGACAACTTCCATAAATGCTCTATTGCTGTGCTTAGAGCAGTAGTCAAGGACAACTTCCATAAATCCTCTATTGCTGTGCTTAGAGCAGTAGTCAGGGACAACTTCCATAAATCCTCTATTACTGTGCATAGAGCAGTAGTCAGAGACAACTTCCATAAATCCTCTATTGCTGTGCTTAGAGCAGTAGTCAAGGACAACTTCCATAAATCCTCTATTGCTGTGTTTAGAGCAGTAGTCAGGGACAACTTCCATAAATGCTCTATTGCTGTGCTTAGAGCAGTAGTCAAGGACAACTTCCATAAATCCTCTATTGCTGTTCTTAGAGCAGTAGTCAGAGACATTTTCCATAAATGCTCTATTGCTGTGCTTAGAGCAGTAGTCAGGGACAACTTCCATAAATGCTCTATTGCTGTGCTTAGAGCAGTAGTTAGGAACAACATCCATAAATGCTCTATTGTTGGGCATGGAGCAGTAGTTAGGGACAACTTCCATAAATGTTCTATTGCTGTGCTTAGACCAGTAGTCAGAGACAACTTCCATAAATGCTCTATTGTTGTGCTTAGAGTAGTAGTTAGGGACAACTTCCATAAATGCTCTATTGTTGTGCTTAGAGCAGTAGTTAGGGACAACTTCCATAAATGCTCTATTGTTGTGCTTAGAGCAATAGTTAGGGACAAATTCCATAAATGCTCTATTGTTGTGCTTAGAGCTGTAGTTAGGGACAACTTCCATAAATGCTCTATTGTTGTTCTTAGAGCAGGATTTAGGGACAACTTCCATAAATGCTCTATTGTTGTGCTTAGAGCAGTAGTCAGAGACAACTTCCATAAATGCTCTACTGCTGTGCTTAGAGCAGTAGTAAGAGACAACTTCCATACATGTTCTATTGCTGTGCTTAGAGCAGTAGTCAGAGAACACTTCCATAAATGCTCTATTGCTGTGCTTAGAGCAGTAGTCAGAGACAACTTCCATAAATCCTCTATTGCTGTGCTTAGAGCAGTAGTCAGGGACAACTTCCATAAATGCTCTATTGTTGTGCTTAGAGCAGTAGTCAGAGACAACTTCCATAAATCCTCTATTGCTGTTCTTAGAGCAGTAGTCAGGGACAACTTCCATAAATGCTCTATTGTTGTGCTTAGAGCAGTAGTTAGGGACAACTTCCATAAATGCTCTATTGTTGTGCTTAGAGCAGTAGTCAGAGACAACTTCCATAAATGCTCTATTATTGTGCTTAGAGCAGTAGTCAGAGACAACTTCCATAAATCCTCTATTGCTGTTCTTAGAGCAGTAGTCAGGGACAACTTCCATAAATGCTCTATTGTTGTGCTTAGAGCAGTAGTTAGGGACAACTTCCATAAATGCTCTATTGTTGTGCTTAGAGCAGTAGTCAGAGACAACTTCCATAAATGCTCTATTATTGTGCTTAGAGCAGTAGTCAGAGACAACTTCCATAAATCCTCTATTGCTGTTCTTAGAGCAGTAGTCAGGGACAACTTCCATAAATGCTCTATTGTTGTGCTTAGAGCAGTAGTTAGGGACAACTTCCATAAATGCTCTATTGTTGTGCTTAGAGCAGTAGTTAGGGACAACTTCCATAAATCCTCTATTGCTGTTCTTAGAGCAGTAGTCAGGGACAACTTCCATAAATGCTCTATTGTTGTGCTTAGAGCAGTAGTTAGGGACAACTTCCATAAATGCTCTATTGTTGTGCTTAGAGCAGTAGTCAGAGACAACTTCCATAAATCCTCTATTGCTGTTCTTAGAGCAGTAGTCAGGGACAACTTCCGTAAATGCTCTATTGTTGTGCTTAGAGCAGTAGTTAGGGACACCTTCCATAAATGCTCTATTGTTGTGCTTAGAGCAGTAGTTAGGGACAACTTCCATAAATGCTCTATTGTTGTGCTTAGAGCAGTAGTCAGGGCAACTTCCATAAATGCTCTATTGTTGTGCTTAGAGCAGTAGTCAAAGACAACTTCCATAAATGCTCTATTGTTGTGCTTAGAGCAGTAGTCAGGGACAACTTACATAAATGCTCTATTGTTGTGCTTAGAGCAGTAGTTAGGGACAACTTTCATAAATGCTCTATTGTTGTGCTTAGAGCAGTAGTTAGGGACAACTTCCATAAATGCTCTATTGTTGTGCTTAGAGCAGTAGTTACGGACAACTTCCCTAAATGCTCTATTTTTGTGCTTGGAGCAGTAGTCAGGGACAACTTCCATAAATCCTCTAGTGCTGTCTTAGAGCAGTAGTCAGAGACAACTTCCATAAATGCTCTATTGTTGTGCTTAGAGCAGTAGTCAGAGACAACTTCCATAAATGCTCTATTGCTGTGCTTAGAGCAGTAGTCAGAGACAACTTCCATAAATGCTCTATTGCTGTGCTTAGAGCAGTAGTCATAGAACACTTCCAAAAATGCTCGATTGCTGTGCTTAGAGCAGTAGTCAGAGACAACTTCCATAAATCCTCTATTGCTGTGCTTAGAGCAGTAGTCAGGGACAACTTCCATAAATGCTCTATTGTTGTGCTTAAAGCAGTAGTCAGAGACAACTTCCATAAATGCTCTATTGTTGTGCTTAGAGCAGTAGTCAGAGACAACTTCCATAAACGATCTATTGCTGTGCTTAGAGCAGTAGTCAGAGACAACTTCCATAAATCCTCTATTGCTGTGCTTAGAGCAGTAGTCAGAGATAACTTCCATAAATCCTCTATTGCTTTGCTTAGAGCAGTAGTCAGAGACAACTTCCATAAATCCTCTATTGCTGTGCTTAGAGCAGTAGTCAGAGACAACTTCCATAAATCCTCTATTGCTGTGCTTAGAGCAGTAGTCAGAGACAACTTCCATAAATCCTCTATTGCTGTGCTTAGAGCAGTAGTCAGAGACAACTTCCATAAATCCTCTATTGCTGTGCTTAGAGCAGTAGTCAGAGACAACTTCAATAAATCCTCTATTGCTGTGCTTAGAGCAGTAGTCAGGGACAACTTCCATAAATGCTCTATTGTTGTGCTTAGAGCAGTAGTTAGGGACAACTTCCATAAATGCTCTATTGTTGTGCTTAGAGCAGTAGTTAGGGACAACTTCCATAAATGCTCTATTGTTGTGCTTAGAGCAGTAGTTACGGACAACTTCCCTAAATGCTCTATTTTTGTGCTTGGAGCAGTAGTTAGGGACAACTTCCATAAATGCTCTATTGGTGTGCTTAGAGCAGTAGTTAGGGACAACTTCCATAAATGCTCTATTGCTGTGCTTAGAGCAGTAGTTAGGGACAACTTCCATAAATGCTCTACTGCTGTGCTTAGAGCAGTAGTCAGAGACAACTTACATAAATGCTCGGTTGCTATGCTTAGAGCAGTATTCAGAGACAACTTCCATAAATGCTCTATTGCTGTGCTTAGAGCAGTAGTTAGGGACAACTTCCATAAATGCTCTATTGCTGTGCTTAGAGCAGTAGTCAGAGACAACTTCCATAAATCCTCTCTTGCTGTGCTTAGAGCAGTAGTCAGGGACAACTTCCATAAATCCTCTATTGCTGTTCTTAGAGCAGTAGTCAGGGACAACTTCCATAAATGCTCTATTGTTTTGCTTAGAGCAGTAGTTAGGGACAACTTCCATAAATGCTCTATTGCTGTGCTTAGAGCAGTAGTCAGAGACAACTTCCATAAATGCTCTATTGCTGTGCTTAGAGCAGTAGTCAGGGACAACTTCCATAAATCTTCTAGTGCTGTCTTAGAGCAGTAGTCAGAGACAACTTCCATAAATGCTCTATTGCTGTGCTTAGAGCAGTAGTCAGAGACAACTTCCATAAATGCTCTTGCTGTGCTTAGAGCAGTAGTCAGGGACAACTTCCATAATTCTTCTATTGCTGTTATTAGAGCAGTAGTCAGAGACAACTTCCATAAATCCTCTATTGCTGTGCTTATAGCAGTAGTCAGAGACAACTTCCATAAATCCAATATTGCTGTGCTTAGAGCAGTAGTCAGGGACAACTTCCATAAATCATCTATTACTGTGCTTAGAGCAGTAGTCAGGGACAACTTCCATAAATCCTCTATTGCTGTGCTTAGAGCAGTAGTCAGGGACAACTTCCATAAATCCTCTATTGCTGTGCTTAGAGCAGTAGTCAGGGACAACTTCCATAAATCCTCTATTACTGTGCTTAGAGCAGTAGTCAGAGACAACTTCCATAAATCCTCTATTGCTGTGCTTAGAGCAGTAGTCAGGGACAACTTCCATAAATCCTCTATTACTGTGCTTAGAGCAGTAGTCAGAGACAACTTCCATAAATGCTCTATTGTTGTGCTTAGAGCAGTAGTTAGGGACAACTTCCATAAATGCTCTATTGTTGTGCTTAGAGCAGTAGTTAGGGACAACTTCCATAAATGCTCTATTGTTGTGCTTAGAGCAATAGTTAGGGACAACTTCCATAAATGCTCTATTGTTGTGCTTAGAGCAGTAGTTAGGGACAACTTCCATAAATGCTCTATTGTTGTTCTTAGAGCAGGGTTTAGGGACAACTTCCATAAATGCTCTATTTTTGTGCTTAGAGCAGTAGTAAGAGACAACTTCCATACATGCTCTATTGCTGTGCTTAGAGCAGTAGTCAGAGAACACTTCCATAAATGCTCTATTGCTGTGCTTAGAGCAGTAGTCAGAGACAACTTCCATAAATCCTCTATTTTTGTGCTTAGAGCAGTAGTCAGAGACAACTTCCATAAATGCTCTATTATTGTGCTTAGAGCAGTAGTCAGAGACAACTTCCATATATCCTCTATTGCTGTTCTTAGAGCAGTAGTCAGGGACAACTTCCATAAATGCTCTATTGTTGTGCTTAGAGCAGTAGTTAGGGACAACTTCCATAAATGCTCTATTGTTGTGCTTAGAGCAGTAGTTAGGGACAACTTCCATAAATCCTCTATTGCTGTTCTTAGAGCAGTAGTTAGGGAAGACTTCCATAAATGCTCTATTGTTGTGCTTAGAGCAGTAGTTAAGGACAACTTCCATAAATGCTCTATTGTTGTGCTTAGAGCAGTAGTTAGGGACAACTTCCATAAATGCTCTATTGTTGTGCTTAGAGCAATAGTTAGGGACAACTTCCATTAATGCTCTATTGTTGTGCTTAGAGCAGTAGTTAGGGACAACTTCCATAAATGCTCTATTGTTGTTCTTAGAGCAGGAGTTAGGGACATCTTCCATAAATGCTCTATTGTTGTGCTTAGAGCAGTAGTCAGAGACAACTTCCATAAATGCTCTATTGCTGTGCTTAGAGCAGTAGTCAGAGACAACTTCCATAAATGCTCTATTGCTGTGCTTAGAGCAGTAGTCAGAGAACACTTCCATAAATGCTCGATTGCTGTGCTTAGAGCAGTAGTCAGAGACAACTTCCATAAATCCTCTATTGTTGTGCTTAGAGCAGTAGTTAGGGACAACTTCCATAAATGCTCTATTGTTGTGCTTAGAGCAATAGTTAGGGACAACTTCCATTAATGCTCTATTGTTGTGCTTAGAGCAGTAGTTAGGGACAACTTCCATAAATGCTCTATTGTTGTTCTTAGAGCAGGAGTTAGGGACATCTTCCATAATTGCTCTATTGTTGTGCTTAGAGCAGTAGTCAGAGACAACTTCCATAAATGCTCTATTGCTGTGCTTAGAGCAGTAGTCAGAGACAACTTCCATAAATGCTCTATTGCTGTGCTTAGAGCAGTAGTCAGAGATCACTTCCATAAATGCTCGATTGCTGTGCTTAGAGCAGTATTCAGAGACAACTTCCATAAATCCTCTATTGCTGTGCTTATAGCAGTAGTCAGGGACAACTTCCATAAATGCTCTATTGTTGTGCTTAGAGCAGTAGTCAGAGACAACTTCCATAAATGCTCTATTGTTGTGCTTAGAGCAGTAGTCAGAGACAACTTCCATAAATGCTCTATTGCTGTGCTTAGAGCAGTAGTCAGAGACAACTTCCATAAATCCTCTATTGCTGTGCTTAGAGCAGTAGTCAGAGACAACTTCAATAAATCCTCTATTGCTGTGCTTAGAGCAGTAGTCAGGGACAACTTCCATAAATGCTCTACTGTTGTGCTTAGAGCAGTAGTTAGGGACAACTTCCATAAATGCTCTATTGTTGTGCTTAGAGCAGTAGTTAGGGACAACTTCCATAAATGCTCTATTGTTGTGCTTAGAGCAGTAGTTACGGACAACTTCCCTAAATGCTCTATTTTTGTGCTTGGAGCAGTAGTTAGGGACAACTTCCATAAATGCTCTATTGGTGTGCTTAGAGCAGTAGTTAGGGACAACTTCCATAAATGCTCTATTGCTGTGCTTAGAGCAGTAGTTAGGGACAACTTCCATAAATGCTCTACTGCTGTGCTTAGAGCAGTAGTCAGAGACAACTTACATAAATGCTCGGTTGCTATGCTTAGAGCAGTATTCAGAGACAACTTCCATAAATGCTCTATTGCTGTGCTTAGAGCAGTAGTTAGGGACAACTTCCATAAATGCTCTATTGCTGTGCTTAGAGCAGTAGTCAGAGACAACTTCCATAAATCCTCTCTTGCTGTGCTTAGAGCAGTAGTCAGGGACAACTTCCATAAATCCTCTATTGCTGTTCTTAGAGCAGTAGTCAGGGACAACTTCCATAAATGCTCTATTGTTTTGCTTAGAGCAGTAGTTAGAGACAACTTCCATAAATCCTCTATTGCTGTGCTTAGAGCAGTAGTTAGGGACAACTTCCATAAATGCTCTATTGCTGGCCTTAGAGCAGTAGTCAGAAAAACTTCCATAAATGCACTATTGCTGTGCTTAGAGCAGTAGTCAGAGACAACTTCCATAAATGCTCTATTGCTGTGCTTAGAGCAGTAGTCAGGGACAACTTCCATAAATCTTCTAGTGCTGTCTTAGAGCAGTAGTCAGAGACAACTTCCATAAATGCTCTATTGCTGTGCTTAGAGCAGTAGTCAGAGACAACTTCCATAAATGCTCTTGCTGTGCTTAGAGCAGTAGTCAGGGACAACTTCCATAATTCTTCTATTGCTGTTATTAGAGCAGTAGTCAGAGACAACTTCCATAAATCCTCTATTGCTGTGCTTATAGCAGTAGTCAGAGACAACTTCCATAAATCCAATATTGCTGTGCTTAGAGCAGTAGTCAGGGACAACTTCCATAAATCATCTATTACTGTGCTTAGAGCAGTAGTCAGGGACAACTTCCATAAATCCTCTATTGCTGTGCTTAGAGCAGTAGTCAGGGACAACTTCCATAAATCCTCTATTGCTGTGCTTAGAGCAGTAGTCAGGGACAACTTCCATAAATCCTCTATTACTGTGCTTAGAGCAGTAGTCAGAGACAACTTCCATAAATCCTCTATTGCTGTGCTTAGAGCAGTAGTCAGGGACAACTTCCATAAATCCTCTATTACTGTGCTTAGAGCAGTAGTCAGAGACAACTTCCATAAATGCTCTATTGTTGTGCTTAGAGCAGTAGTTAGGGACAACTTCCATAAATGCTCTATTGTTGTGCTTAGAGCAGTAGTTAGGGACAACTTCCATAAATGCTCTATTGTTGTGCTTAGAGCAATAGTTAGGGACAACTTCCATAAATGCTCTATTGTTGTGCTTAGATCAGTAGTTAGGGACAACTTCCATAAATGCTCTATTGTTGTGCTTAGAGCAGTAGTTAGGGACAACTTCCATAAATGCTCTATTGTTGTGCTTAGAGCAGTAGTTAGGGACAACTTCCATAAATGCTCTATTGTTGTGCTTAGAATAATAGTTAGGGACAACTTCCATAAATCCTCTATTACTGTGCTTAGAGCAGTAGTCAGAGACAACTTCCATAAATGCTCTACTGCTGTGCTTAGAGCAGTAGTAAGAGACAACTTCCATACATGCTCTATTGCTGTGCTTAGAGCAGTAGTCAGAGAACACTTCCATAAATGCTCTATTGCTGTGCTTAGAGCAGTAGTCAGAGACAACTTCCATAAATCCTCTATTTTTGTGCTTAGAGCAGTAGTCAGAGACAACTTCCATAAATGCTCTATTATTGTGCTTAGAGCAGTAGTCAGAGACAACTTCCATAAATCCTCTATTGCTGTTCTTAGAGCAGTAGTCAGGGACAACTTCCATAAATGCTCTATTGTTGTGCTTAGAGCAGTAGTTAGGGACAACTTCCATAAATGCTCTATTGTTGTGCTTAGAGCAGTAGTTAGGGACAACTTCCATAAATCCTCTATTGCTGTTCTTAGAGCAGTAGTCAGGGACAACTTCCATAAATGCTCTATTGTTGTGCTTAGAGAAGTAGTTAGGGACAACTTCCATAAATGCTCTATTATTGTGCTTAGAGCAGTAGTTAGGGACACCTTCCATAAATGCTCTATTGTTGTGCTTAGAGCAGTAGTTAGGGAAGACTTCCATAAATGCTCTATTGTTGTGCTTAGAGCAGTAGTTAAGGACAACTTCCATAAATGCTCTATTGTTGTGCTTAGAGCAGTAGTTAGGGACAACTTCCATAAATGCTCTATTGTTGTGCTTAGAGCAATAGTTAGGGACAACTTCCATTAATGCTCTATTGTTGTGCTTAGAGCAGTAGTTAGGGACAACTTCCATAAATGCTCTATTGTTGTTCTTAGAGCAGGAGTTAGGGACATCTTCCATAAATGCTCTATTGTTGTGCTTAGAGCAGTAGTCAGAGACAACTTCCATAAATGCTCTATTGCTGTGCTTAGAGCAGTAGTCAGAGACAACTTCCATAAATGCTCTATTGCTGTGCTTAGAGCAGTAGTCAGAGAACACTTCCATAAATGCTCGATTGCTGTGCTTAGAGCAGTAGTCAGAGACAACTTCCATAAATCCTCTATTGTTGTGCTTAGAGCAGTACTTAGGGACAACTTCCATAAATGCTCTATTGTTGTGCTTAGAGCAATAGTTAGGGACAACTTCCATTAATGCTCTATTGTTGTGCTTAGAGCAGTAGTTAGGGACATCTTCCATAATTGCTCTATTGTTGTGCTTAGAGCAGTAGTCAGAGACAACTTCCATAAATGCTCTATTGCTGTGCTTAGAGCAGTAGTCAGAGACAACTTCCATAAATGCTCTATTGCTGTGCTTAGAGCAGTAGTCAGAGATCACTTCCATAAATGCTCGATTGCTGTGCTTAGAGCAGTATTCAGAGACAACTTCCATAAATCCTCTATTGCTGTGCTTATAGCAGTAGTCAGGGACAACTTCCATAAATGCTCTATTGTTGTGCTTAGAGCAGTAGTCAGAGACAACTTCCATAAATGCTCTATTGTTGTGCTTAGAGCAGTAGTCAGAGACAACTTCCATAAATGCTCTATTATTGTGCTTAGAGCAGTAGTCAGAGACAACTTCCATAAATCCTCTATTGCTGTTCTTAGAGAAGTAGTCAGGGACAACTTCCATAACTGCTCTATTGTTGTGCTTAGAGCAGTAGTTAGGGACAACTTCCATAAATGCTCTATTGTTGTGCTTAGAGCAGTAGTCAGAGACAACTTCCATAAACGATCTATTGCTGTGCTTAGAGCAGTAGTCAGAGACAACTTCCATAAATGCTCTATTGCTGTGCTTAGAGCAGTAGTTAGGGACAACTTCCATAAATGCTCTATTGCTGTGCTTAGAGCAGTAGTCAGAGACAACTTACATAAATGCTCGGTTGCTATGCTTAGAGCAGTATTCAGAGACAACTTCCATAAATGCTCTATTGCTGTGCTTAGAGCAGTAGTTAGGGACAACTTCCATAAATGCTCTATTGCTGTGCTTAGAGCAGTAGTCAGAGACAACTTCCATAAATCCTCTCTTGCTGTGCTTAGAGCAGTAGTCAGGGACAACTTCCATAAATCCTCTATTGCTGTTCTTAGAGCAGTAGTCAGGGACAACTTCCATAAATGCTCTATTGTTGTGCTTAGAGCAGTAGTTAGGGACAACTTCCATAAATGCTCTATTGCTGTGCTTAGAGCAGTAGTTAGGGACAACTTCCATAAATGCTCTATTGCTGGCCTTAGAGCAGTAGTCAGAAAAACTTCCATAAATGCTCTATTGCTGTGCTTAGAGCAGTAGTCAGAGACAACTTCCATAAATGCTCTATTGCTGTGCTTAGAGCAGTAGTCAGAGACAACTTCCATAAATGCTCTTGCTGTGCTTAGAGCAGTAGTCAGGGACAACTTCCATAATTCTTCTATTGCTGTTATTAGAGCAGTAGTCAGAGACAACTTCCATAAATCCTCTATTGCTGTGCTTATAGCAGTAGTCAGAGACAACTTCCATAAATCCAATATTGCTGTGCTTAGAGCAGTAGTCAGGGACAACTTCCATAAATCATCTATTACTGTGCTTAGAGCAGTAGTCAGGGACAACTTCCATAAATCCTCTATTGCTGTGCTTAGAGCAGTAGTCAGGGACAACTTCCATAAATCCTCTATTGCTGTGCTTAGAGCAGTAGTCAGGGACAACTTCCATAAATCCTCTATTACTGTGCTTAGAGCAGTATTCAGAGACAACTTACATAAATCCTCTATTGCTGTGCTTAGAGCAGTAGTCAGGGACAACTTCCATAAATCCTCTATTACTGTGCTTAGAGCAGTAGTCAGAGACAACTTCCATAAATCCTCTATTGCTGTGCTTAGAGCAGTAGTCAGGGACAACTTCCATAAATCCTCTATTGCTGTGCTTAGAGCAGTAGTCAGTGACAACTTCCATAAATCCTCTATTACTGTGCTTAGAGCAGTAGTCAAGGACAACTTCCATATATCCTCTATTGCTGTGTTTAGAGCAGTAGTCAGGGACAACTTCCATAAATCCTCTATTGCTGTGTTTAGAGCAGTAGTCAGGGACAACTTCCATAAATGCTCTATTGCTGTGCTTAGAGCAGTAGTCAAGGACAACTTCCATAAATCCTCTATTGCTGTTCTTAGAGCAGTAGTCAGAGACAACTTTCATAAATGCTCTATTGCTGTGCTTAGAGCAGTAGTCAGGGACAACTTCCATAAATGCTCTATTGCTGTGCTTAGAGCAGTAGTCAGAGACAACTTCCATAAATGCTCTATTGTTGTGCTTAGAGCAGTAGTTAGGGACAACTTCCATAAATGCTCTATTGTTGTGCTTAGAGCAGTAGTTAGGGACAACTTCCATAAATGCTCTATTGTTGTGCTTAGAGCAATAGTTAGGGACAACTTCCATAAATGCTCTATTGTTGTGCTTAGAGCAGTAGTTAGGGACAACTTCCATAAATGCTCTATTGTTGTTCTTAGAGCAGGATTTAGGGACAACTTCCATAAATGCTCTATTATTGTGCTTAGAGCAGTAGTCAGAGACAACTTCCATAAATGCTCTACTGCTGTGCTTAGAGCAGTAGTAAGAGACAACTTCCATACATGCTCTATTGCTGTGCTTAGAGCAGTAGTCAGAGAACACTTCCATAAATGCTCTATTGCTGTGCTTAGAGCAGTAGTCAGAGACAACTTCCATAAATCCTCTATTTTTGTGCTTAGAGCAGTAGTCAGAGACAACTTCCATAAATGCTCTATTATTGTGCTTAGAGCAGTAGTCAGAGACAACTTCCATAAATCCTCTATTGCTGTTCTTAGAGCAGTAGTCAGGGACAACTTCCATAAATGCTCTATTGTTGTGCTTAGAGCAGTAGTTAGGGACAACTTCCATAAATGCTCTATTGTTGTGCTTAGAGCAGTAGTTAGGGACAACTTCCATAAATCCTCTATTGCTGTTCTTAGAGCAGTAGTCAGGGACAACTTCCATAAATGCTCTATTGTTGTGCTTAGAGAAGTAGTTAGGGACAACTTCCATAAATGCTCTATTGTTGTGCTTAGAGCAGTAGTTAGGGACACCTTCCATAAATGCTCTATTGTTGTGCTTAGAGCAGTAGTTAGGGACAACTTCCATAAATGCTCTATTGTTGTGCTTAGAGCAGTAGTTAAGGACAACTTCCATAAATGCTCTATTGTTGTGCTTAGAGCAGTAGTTAGGGACAACTTCCATAAATGCTCTATTGTTGTGCTTAGAGCAATAGTTAGGGACAACTTCCATTAATGCTCTATTGTTGTGCTTAGAGCAGTAGTTAGGGACAACTTCCATAAATGCTCTATTGTTGTTCTTAGAGCAGGAGTTAGGGACATCTTCCATAATTGCTCTATTGTTGTGCTTAGAGCAGTAGTCAGAGACAACTTCCATAAATGCTCTATTGTTGTGCTTAGAGCAGTAGTCAGAGACAACTTCCATAAATGCTCTATTGTTGTGCTTAGAGCAGTAGTCAGAGACAACTTCCATAAATGCTCTATTATTGTGCTTAGAGCAGTAGTCAGAGAACAACTTCCATAAATCCTCTATTGCTGTTCTTAGAGCAGTAGTCAGGGACAAATTCCATAAATGCTCTATTGTTGTGCTTAGAGCAGTAGTTAGGGACAACTTCCATAAATGCTCTATTGTTGTGCTTAGAGCAGTAGTCAGAGACAACTTCCATAAACGATCTATTGCTGTGCTTAGAGCAGTAGTCAGAGACAACTTCCATAAATCCTCTATTGCTGTGCTTAGAGCAGTAGTCAGAGATAACTTCCATAAATCCTCTATTGCTGTGCTTAGAGCAGTAGTCAGAGACAACTTCCATAAATCCTCTATTGCTGTGCTTAGAGCAGTAGTCAGAGACAACTTCCATAAATCCTCTATTGCTGTGCTTAGAGCAGTAGTCAGAGACAACTTCCATAAATCCTCTATTGCTGTGCTTAGAGCAGTAGTCAGAGACAACTTCCATAAATCCTCTATTGCTGTGCTTAGAGCAGTAGTCAGAGACAACTTCAATAAATCCTCTATTGCTGTGCTTAGAGCAGTAGTCAGGGACAACTTCCATAAATGCTCTATTGTTGTGCTTAGAGCAGTAGTTAGGGACAACTTCCATAAATGCTCTATTGTTGTGCTTAGAGCAGTAGTCAGAGACAACTTACATAAATGCTCGGTTGCTATGCTTAGAGCAGTATTCAGAGACAACTTCCATAAATGCTCTATTGCTGTGCTTAGAGCAGTAGTTAGGGACAACTTCCATAAATGCTCTATTGCTGTGCTTAGAGCAATAGTTAGGGACAACTTCCATTAATGCTCTATTGTTGTGCTTAGAGCAGTAGTTAGGGACAACTTCCATAAATGCTCTATTGTTGTTCTTAGAGCAGGAGTTAGGGACATCTTCCATAATTGCTCTATTGTTGTGCTTAGAGCAGTAGTCAGAGACAACTTCCATAAATGCTCTATTGTTGTGCTTAGAGCAGTAGTCAGAGACAACTTCCATAAATGCTCTATTGTTGTGCTTAGAGCAGTAGTCAGAGACAACTTCCATAAATGCTCTATTATTGTGCTTAGAGCAGTAGTCAGAGAACAACTTCCATAAATCCTCTATTGCTGTTCTTAGAGCAGTAGTCAGGGACAAATTCCATAAATGCTCTATTGTTGTGCTTAGAGCAGTAGTTAGGGACAACTTCCATAAATGCTCTATTGTTGTGCTTAGAGCAGTAGTCAGAGACAACTTCCATAAACGATCTATTGCTGTGCTTAGAGCAGTAGTCAGAGACAACTTCCATAAATCCTCTATTGCTGTGCTTAGAGCAGTAGTCAGAGATAACTTCCATAAATCCTCTATTGCTGTGCTTAGAGCAGTAGTCAGAGACAACTTCCATAAATCCTCTATTGCTGTGCTTAGAGCAGTAGTCAGAGACAACTTCCATAAATCCTCTATTGCTGTGCTTAGAGCAGTAGTCAGAGACAACTTCCATAAATCCTCTATTGCTGTGCTTAGAGCAGTAGTCAGAGACAACTTCCATAAATCCTCTATTGCTGTGCTTAGAGCAGTAGTCAGAGACAACTTCAATAAATCCTCTATTGCTGTGCTTAGAGCAGTAGTCAGGGACAACTTCCATAAATGCTCTATTGTTGTGCTTAGAGCAGTAGTTAGGGACAACTTCCATAAATGCTCTATTGTTGTGCTTAGAGCAGTAGTCAGAGACAACTTACATAAATGCTCGGTTGCTATGCTTAGAGCAGTATTCAGAGACAACTTCCATAAATGCTCTATTGCTGTGCTTAGAGCAGTAGTTAGGGACAACTTCCATAAATGCTCTATTGCTGTGCTTAGAGCAGTAGTCAGAGACAACTTCCATAAATCCTCTCTTGCTGTGCTTAGAGCAGTAGTCAGGGACAACTTCCATAAATCCTCTATTGCTGTTCTTAGAGCAGTAGTCAGGGACAACTTCCATAAATGCTCTATTGTTGTGCTTAGAGCAGTAGTTAGGGACAACTTCCATAAATGCTCTATTGCTGTGCTTAGAGCAGTAGTTAGGGACAACTTCCATAAATGCTCTATTGCTGGCCTTAGAGCAGTAGTCAGAAAAACTTCCATAAATGCTCTATTGCTGTGCTTAGAGCAGTAGTCAGAGACAACTTCCATAAATGCTCTATTGCTGTGCTTAGAGCAGTAGTCAGGGACAACTTCCATAAATCTTCTAGTGCTGTCTTAGAGCAGTAGTCAGAGACAACTTCCATAAATGCTCTATTGCTGTGCTTAGAGCAGTAGTCAGAGACAACTTCCATAAATGCTCTTGCTGTGCTTATAGCAGTAGTCAGAAACAACTTCCATAAATCCAATATTGCTGTGCTTAGAGCAGTAGTCAGGGACAACTTCCATAAATCATCTATTACTGTGCTTAGAGCAGTAGTCAGGGACAACTTCCATAAATCCTCTATTGCTGTGCTTAGAGCAGTAGTCAGGGACAACTTCCATAAATCCTCTATTGCTGTGCTTAGAGCAGTAGTCAGGGACAACTTCCATAAATCCTCTATTACTGTGCTTAGAGCAGTAGTCAGAGACAACTTCCATAAATCCTCTATTGCTGTGCTTAGAGCAGTAGTCAGGGACAACTTCCATAAATCCTCTATTGCTGTGCTTAGAGCAGTAGTCAGTGACAACTTCCATAAATCCTCTATTACTGTGCTTAGAGCAGTAGTCAAGGACAACTTCCATAAATCCTCTATTGCTGTGTTTAGAGCAGTAGTCAGGGACAACTTCCATAAATCCTCTATTGCTGTGTTTAGAGCAGTAGTCAGGGACAACTTCCATAAATGCTCTATTGCTGTGCTTAGAGCAGTAGTCAAGGACAACTTCCATAAATCCTCTATTGCTGTTCTTAGAGCAGTAGTCAGAGACAACTTTCATAAATGCTCTATTGCTGTGCTTAGAGCAGTAGTCAGGGACAACTTCCATAAATGCTCTATTGCTGTGCTTAGAGCAGTAGTCAGAGACAACTTCCATAAATGCTCTATTGTTGTGCTTAGAGCAATAGTTAGGGACAACTTCCATAAATGCTCTATTGTTGTGCTTAGAGCAGTAGTTAGGGACAACTTCCATAAATGCTCTATTGTTGTTCTTAGAGCAGGATTTAGGGACAACTTCCATAAATGCTCTATTTTTGTGCTTAGAGCAGTAGTCAGAGACAACTTCCATAAATGCTCTACTGCTGTTCTTAGAGCAGTAGTAAGAGACAACTTCCATACATGCTCTATTGCTGTGCTTAGAGCAGTAGTCAGAGAACACTTCCATAAATGCTCTATTGCTGTGCTTAGAGCAGTAGTCAGAGACAACTTCCATAAATCCTCTATTTTTGTGCTTAGAGCAGTAGTCAGAGACAACTTCCATAAATGCTCTATTATTGTGCTTAGAGCAGTAGTCAGAGACAACTTCCATAAATCCTCTATTGCTGTTCTTAGAGCAGTAGTCAGGGACAACTTCCATAAATGCTCTATTGTTGTGCTTAGAGCAGTAGTTAGGGACAACTTCCATAAATGCTCTATTGTTGTGCTTAGAGCAGTAGTTAGGGACAACTTCCATAAATCCTCTATTGCTGTTCTTAGAGCAGTAGTCAGGGACAACTTCCATAAATGCTCTATTGTTGTGCTTAGAGAAGTAGTTAGGGACAACTTCCATAAATGCTCTTTTATTGTGCTTAGAGCAGTAGTTAGGGACACCTTCCACAAATGCTCTATTGTTGTGCTTAGAGCAGTAGTTAGGGACAACTTCCATAAATGCTCTATTGTTGTGCTTAGAGCAGTAGTTAAGGACAACTTCCATAAATGCTCTATTGTTGTGCTTAGAGCAGTAGTTAGGGACAACTTCCATAAATGCTCTATTGTTGTGCTTAGAGCAATAGTTAGGGACAACTTCCATTAATGCTCTATTGTTGTGCTTAGAGCAGTAGTTAGGGACAACTTCCATAAATGCTCTATTGTTGTTCTTAGAGCAGGAGTTAGGGACATCTTCCATAATTGTTCTATTGTTGTGCTTAGAGCAGTAATCAGAGACAACTTCCATAAATGCTCTATTGCTGTGCTTAGAGCAGTAGTCAGAGAACACTTCCATAAATGCTCGCTTGCTGTGCTTAGAGCAGTAGTCAGAGACAACTTCCATAAATCCTCTATTGTTGTGCTTAGAGCAGTAGTTAGGGACAACTTCCATAAATGCTCTATTGTTGTGCTTAGAGCAATAGTTAGGGACAACTTCCATTAATGCTCTATTGTTGTGCTTAGAGCAGTAGTTAGGGACAACTTCCATAAATGCTCTATTGTTGTTCTTAGAGCAGGAGTTAGGGACATCTTCCATAATTGTTCTATTGTTGTGCTTAGAGCAGTAGTCAGAGACAACTTCCATAAATGCTCTATTGCTGTGCTTAGAGCAGTAGTCAGAGACAACTTCCATAAATGCTCTATTGCTGTGCTTAGAGCAGTAGTCAGAGATCACTTCCATAAATGCTCGATTGCTGTGCTTAGAGCAGTAGTCAGAGACAACTTCCATAAATCCTCTATTGCTGTGCTTATAGCAGTAGTCAGGGACAACTTCCATAAATGCTCTATTGTTGTGCTTAGAGCAGTAGTCAGAGACAACTTCCATAAATGCTCTATTGTTGTGCTTAGAGCAGTAGTCAGAGACAACTTCCATAAATGCTCTATTATTGTGCTTAGAGCAGTAGTCAGAGACAACTTCCATAAATCCTCTATTGCTGTTCTTAGAGAAGTAGTCAGGGACAACTTCCATAACTGCTCTATTGTTGTGCTTAGAGCAGTAGTTAGGGACAACTTCCATAAACGATCTATTGCTGTGCTTAGAGCAGTAGTCAGAGACAACTTCCATAAATCCTCTATTGCTGTGCTTAGAGCAGTAGTCAGAGACAACTTCCATAAATCCTCTATTGCTGTGCTTAGAGCAGTAGTCAGAGACAACTTCCATAAATCCTCTATTGCTGTGCTTAGAGCAGTAGTCAGAGACAACTTCCATAAATCCTCTATTGCTGTGCTTAGAGCAGTAGTCAGAGACAACTTCCATAAATCCTCTATTGCTGTTCTTAAAGCAGTAGTCAGGGACAACTTCCATAAATGCTCTATTGTTGTGCTTAGAGCAGTAGTTAGGGACAACTTCCATAAATGCTCTATTGTTGTGCTTAGAGCAGTAGTTAGGGAACATTCCATAAATGCTCTATTGTTGTGCTTAGAGCAGTAGTTACGGACAACTTCCCTAAATGCTCTATTTTTGTGCTTGGAGCAGTAGTTAGGGACAACTTCCATAAATGCTCTATTGCTGGCCTTAGAGCAGTAGTCAGAAAAACTTCCATAAATGCTCTATTGCTGTGCTTAGAGCAGTAGTCAGAGACAACTTCCATAAATGCTCTATTGCTGTGCTTAGAGCAGTAGTCAGGGACAACTTCCATAAATCTTCTAGTGCTGTCTTAGAGCAGTAGTCAGAGACAACTTCCATAAATGCTCTATTGCTGTGCTTAGAGCAGTAGTCAGGGACAACTTCCATAATTCTTCTATTGCTGTTATTAGAGCAGTAGTCAGAGACAACTTCCATAAATCCTCTATTGCTGTGCTTATAGCAGTAGTCAGAGACAACTTCCATAAATCCAATATTGCTGTGCTTAGAGCAGTAGTCAGGGACAACTTCCATAAATCATCTATTACTGTGCTTAGAGCAGTAGTCAGGGACACCTTCCATAAATCCTCTATTGCTGTGCTTAGAGCAGTAGTCAGGGACAACTTCCATAAATCCTCTATTGCTGTGCTTAGAGCAGTAGTCAGGGACAACTTCCATAAATCCTCTATTACTGTGCTTAGAGCAGTAGTCAGAGACAACTTCCATAAATCCTCTATTGCTGTGCTTAGAGAAGTAGTCAGGGACAACTTCCATAAATGCTCTATTGCTGTGCTTAGAGCAGTAGTCAAGGACAACTTCCATAAATCCTCTATTGCTGTGCTTAGAGCAGTAGTCAGGGACAACTTCCATAAATCCTCTATTACCGTGCTTAGAGCAGTAGTCAGAGACAACTTCCATAAATCCTCTATTGCTGTGCTTAGAGCAGTAGTCAGGGACAACTTCCATAAATCCTCTTATGCTGTGCTTAGAGCAGTAGTCAGGGACAACTTCCATAAAACCTCTATTACTGTGCTTAGAGCAGTAGTCAAGGACAACTTCCATAAATCCTCTATTGCTGTGTTTAGAGCAGTAGTCAGGGACAACTTCCATAAATCCTCTATTGCTGTGTTTAGAGCAGTAGTCAGGGACAACTTCCATAAATGCTCTATTGCTGTGCTTAGAGCAGTAGTCAAGGACAACTTCCATAAATCCTCTATTGCTGTTCTTAGAGCAGTAGTCAGAGACAACTTTCATAAATGCTCTATTGTTGTGCTTAGAGCAGTAGTTAGGGACAACTTCCATAAATGCTCTATTGTTGTGCTTAGAGCAATAGTTAGGGACAACTTCCATTAATGCTCTATTGTTGTGCTTAGAGCAGTAGTTAGGGACAACTTCCATAAATGCTCTATTGTTGTTCTTAGAGCAGGAGTTAGGGACATCTTCCATAATTGCTCTATTGTTGTGCTTAGAGCAGTAGTCAGAGACAACTTCCATAAATGCTCTATTGCTGTGCTTAGAGCAGTAGTCAGAGACAACTTCCATAAATGCTCTATTGCTGTGCTTAGAGCAGTAGTCAGAGAACACTTCCATAAATGCTCAATTGCTGTGCTTAGAGCAGTAGTCAGAGACAACTTCCATAAATCCTCTATTGCTGTGCTTATAGCAGTAGTCAGGGACAACTTCCATAAATGCTCTATTGTTGTGCTTAGAGCAGTAGTCAGAGACAACTTCCATAAATGCTCTATTGTTGTGCTTAGAGCAGTAGTCAGAGACAACTTCCATAAATGCTCTATTATTGTGCTTAGAGCAGTAGTCAGAGACAACTTCCATAAATCCTCTATTGCTGTTCTTAGAGCAGTAGTCAGGGACAACTTTCATAAATGCTCTATTGTTGTGCTTAGAGCAGTAGTTAGGGACAACTTCCATAAATGCTCTATTGTTGTGCTTAGAGCAGTAGTCAGAGACAACTTCCATAAACGATCTATTGCTGTGCTTAGAGCAGTAGTCAGAGACAACTTCCATAAATCCTCTATTGCTGTGCTTAGAGCAGTAGTCAGAGACAACTTCCATAAATCCTCTATTGCTGTGCTTAGAGCAGTAGTCAGAGACAACTTCCATAAATCCTCTATTGCTGTGCTTAGAGCAGTAGTCAGAGACAACTTCCATAAATCCTCTATTGCTGTGCTTAGAGCAGTAGTCAGGGACAACTTCCATAAATGCTCTATTGTTGTGCTTAGAGCAGTAGTTAGGGACAACTTCCATAAATGCTCTATTGTTGTGCTTAGAGCAGTAGTTAGGGACAACTTCCATAAATGCTCTATTGTTGTGCTTAGAGCAGTAGTTACGGACAACTTCCCTAAATGCTCTATTTTTGTGCTTGGAGCAGTAGTTAGGGACAACTTCTATAAATGCTCTATTGCTGTGCTTAGAGCAGTAGTCAGAGACAACTTCCATAAATCCTCTCTTGGTGTGCTTAGAGCAGTAGTCAGGGACAACTTCCATAAATCCTCTATTGCTGTTCTTAGAGCAGTAGTCAGGGACAATTTCCATAAATGCTCTATTGTTGTGCTTAGAGCAGTAGTTAGGGACAAATTCCATAAATGCTCTATTGCTGTGCTTAGAGCAGTAGTTAGGGACAACTTCCATAAATGCTCTATTGCTGGCCTTAGAGCAGTAGTCAGAAAAACTTCCATAAATGCTCTATTGCTGTGCTTAGAGCAGTAGTCAGAGACAACTTCCATAAATGCTCTATTGCTGTGCTTAGAGCAGTAGTCAGGGACAACTTCCATAAATCTTCTAGTGCTGTCTTAGAGCAGTAGTCAGAGACAACTTCCATAAATGCTCTATTGCTGTGCTTAGAGCAGTAGTCAGAGACAACTTCCATAAATGCTCTATTGCTGTGCTTAGAGCAGTAGTCAGGGACAACTTCCATAATTCTTCTATTGCTGTTATTAGAGCAGTAGTCAGAGACAACTTCCATAAATCCTCTATTGCTGTGCTTATAGCAGTAGTCAGAGACAACTTCCATAAATCCAATATCGCTGTGCTTAGAGCAGTAGTCAGGGACAACTTCCATAAATCATCTATTACTGTGCTTAGAGCAGTAGTCAGGGACAACTTCCATAAATCCTCTATTGCTGTGCTTAGAGCAGTAGTCAGGGACAACTTCCATAAATCCTCTATTACTGTGCTTAGAGCAGTAGTCAGAGACAACTTCCATAAATCCTCTATTGTTGTGCTTAGAGAAGTAGTCAGGGACAACTTCCATAAATGCTCTATTGCTGTGCTTAGAGCAGTAGTCAAGGACAACTTCCATAAATCCTCTATTGCTGTGCTTAGAGCAGTAGTCAGGGACAACTTCCATAAATCCTCTATTACTGTGCTTAGAGCAGTAGTCAGAGACAACTTCCATAAATCCTCTATTGCTGTGCTTAGAGCAGTAGTCAGGGACAACTTCCATAAATCCTCTATTGCTGTGCTTAGAGCAGTAGTCAGGGACAACTTCCATAAATACTCTATTGCTGTGCTTAGAGCAGTAGTCAGGGACAACTTCCATAAATCCTCTATTACTGTGCTTAGAGCAGTAGTCAGAGACAACTTCCATAAATCCTCAATTGCTGTGCTTAGAGAAGTAGTCAGGGACAACTTCCATAAATGCTCTATTGCTGTGCTTAGAGCAGTAGTCAAGGACAACTTCCATAAATCCTCTATTGTTGTGCTTAGAGCAGTAGTTAGGGACAACTTCCATAAATGCTCTATTGTTGTGCTTAGAGCAGTAGTTAGGGACAACTTCCATAAATGCTCTATTGTTGTGCTTAGAGCAATAGTTAGGGACAACTTCCATAAATGCTCTATTGTTGTGCTTAGAGCAGTAGTTAGGGACAACTTCCATAAATGCTCTATTGTTGTTCTTAGAGCAGGATTTAGGGACAACTTCCATAAATGCTCTATTTTTGTGCTTAGAGCAGTAGTCAGAGACAACTTCCATAAATGCTCTATTGCTGTGCTTAGAGCAGTAGTCAGAGACAACTTCCATAAATCCTCTATTGTTGTGCTTAGAGCAGTAGTCAGAGACAACTTCCATAAATGCTCTATTATTGTGCTTAGAGCAGTAGTCAGAGACAACTTCCATAAATCCTTTATTGCTGTTCTTAGAGCAGTAGTCAGGGACAACTTCCATAAATGCTCTATTGTTGTGCTTAGAGCAGTAGTTAGGGACAACTTCCATAAATGCTCTATTGTTGTGCTTAGAGCAGTAGTTAGGGACAACTTCCATAAATCCTCTATTGCTGTTCTTAGAGCAGTAGTCAGGGACAACTTCCATAAATGCTCTATTGTTGTGCTTAGAGAAGTAGTTAGGGACAACTTCCATAAATGCTCTATTATTGTGCTTAGAGCAGTAGTTAGGGACACCTTCCATAAATGCTCTATTGTTGTGCTTAGAGCAGTAGTTAGGGACAACTTCCATAAATGCTCTATTGTTGTGCTTAGAGCAGTAGTTAAGGACAACTTCCATAAATGCTCTATTGTTGTGCTTAGAGCAGTAGTTAGGGACAACTTCCATAAATGCTCTATTGTTGTGCTTAGACCAATAGTTAGGGACAACTTCCATTAATGCTCTATTGTTGTGCTTAGAGCAGTAGTTAGGGACAACTTCCATAAATGCTCTATTGTTGTTCTTAGAGCAGGAGTTAGGGACATCTTCCATAAATGCTCTATTGTTGTGCTTAGAGCAGTAGTCAGAGACAACTTCCATAAATGCTCTATTTCTGTACTTAGAGCAGTAGCCAGAGACAACTTCCATAAATGCTCTATTGCTGTGCTTAGAGCAGTAGTCAGAGAACACTTCCATAAATGCTCGATTGCTGTGCTTAGAGCAGTAGTCAGAGACAACTTCCATAAATCCTCTATTGTTGTGCTTAGAGCAGTAGTTAGGGACAACTTCCATAAATGCTCTATTGTTGTGCTTAGAGCAATAGTTAGGGACAACTTCCATTAATGCTCTATTGCTGTGCTTAGAGCAGTAGTTAGGGACAACTTCCATAAATGCTCTATTGTTGTTCTTAGAGCAGGAGTTAGGGACATCTTCCATAATTGCTCTATTGTTGTGCTTAGAGCAGTAGTCAGAGACAACTTCCATAAATGCTCTATTGCTGTGCTTAGAGCAGTAGTCAGAGACAACTTCCATAAATGCTCTATTGCTGTGCTTAGAGCAGTAGTCAGAGAACACTTTCATAAATGCTCGATTGCTGTGCTTAGAGCAGTAGTCAGAGACAACTTCCATAAATCCTCTATTGCTGTGCTTATAGCAGTAGTCAGGGACAACTTCCATAAATGCTCTATTGTTGTGCTTAGAGCAGTAGTCAGAGACAACTTCCATAAATGCTCTATTGTTGTGCTTAGAGCAGTAGTCAGAGACAACTTCCATAAATGCTCTATTATTGTGCTTAGAGCAGTAGTCAGAGACAACTTCCATAAATCCTCTATTGCTGTTCTTAGAGCAGTAGTCAGGGACAACTTCCATAAATGCTCTATTGTTGTGCTTAGAGCAGTAGTTAGGGACATCTTCCATAAATGCTCTATTGTTGTGCTTAGAGCAGTAGTTAGGGACAACTTCCAAAAATCCTCTATTGCTGTTCTTAGAGCAGTAGTCAGGGACAACTTCCATAAGAGCTCTATTGTTGTGCTTAGAGAAGTAGTTAGGGACAACTTCCATAAATGCTCTATTATTGTGCTTAGAGCAGTAGTTAGGGACACCTTCCATAAATGCTCTATTGTTGTGCTTAGAGCAGTAGTTAGGGACAACTTCCATAAATGCTCTATTGTTGTGCTTAGAGCAGTAGTTAAGGACAACTTCCATAAATGCTCTATTGTTGTGCTTAGAGCAGTAGTTAGGGACAACTTCCATAAATGCTCTATTGTTGTGCTTAGAGCAATAGTTAGGGACAACTTCCATTAATGCTCTATTGTTGTGCTTAGAGCAGTAGTTAGGGACAACTTCCATAAATGCTCTATTGTTGTTCTTAGAGCAGGAGTTAGGGACATCTTCCATAAATGCTCTATTGTTGTGCTTAGAGCAGTAGTCAGAGACAACTTCCATAAATGCTCTATTGCTGTACTTAGAGCAGTAGTCAGAGACAACTTCCATAAATGCTCTATTGCTGTGCTTAGAGCAGTAGTCAGAGAACACTTCCATAAATGCTCGATTGCTGTGCTTAGAGCAGTAGTCAGAGACAACTTCCATAAATCCTCTATTGTTGTGCTTAGAGCAGTAGTTAGGGACAACTTCCATAAATGCTCTATTGTTGTGCTTAGAGCAATAGTTAGGGACAACTTCCATTAATGCTCTATTGCTGTGCTTAGAGCAGTAGTTAGGGACAACTTCCATAAATGCTCTATTGTTGTTCTTAGAGCAGGAGTTAGGGACATCTTCCATAATTGCTCTATTGTTGTGCTTCGAGCAGTAGTCAGAGACAACTTCCATAAATGCTCTATTGCTGTGCTTAGAGCAGTAGTCAGAGACAACTTCCATAAATGCTCTATTGCTGTGCTTAGAGCAGTAGTCAGAGAACACTTTCATAAATGCTCGATTGCTGTGCTTAGAGCAGTAGTCAGAGACAACTTCCATAAATCCTCTATTGCTGTGCTTATAGCAGTAGTCTGGGACAACTTCCATAAATGCTCTATTGTTGTGCTTAGAGCAGTAGTCAGAGACCACTTCCATAAATGCTCTATTGTTGTGCTTAGAGCAGTAGTCAGAGACAACTTCCATAAATGCTCTATTATTGTGCTTAGAGCAGTAGTCAGAGACAACTTCCATAAATCCTCTATTGCTGTTCTTAGAGCAGTAGTCAGGGACAACTTCCATAAATGCTCTAATGTTGTGCTTAGAGCAGTAGTTAGGGACATCTTCCATAAATGCTCTATTGTTGTGCTTAGAGCAGTAGTCAGAGACAACTTCCATAAACGATCTATTGCTGTGCTTAGAGCAGTAGTCAGAGACAACTTCCATAAATCCTCTATTGCTGTGCTTAGAGCAGTAGTCAGAGACAACTTCCATAAATCCTCTATTGCTTTGCTTAGAGCAGTAGTCAGAGACAACTTCCATAAATCCTCTATTGCTGTGCTTAGAGCAGTAGTCAGAGACAACTTCCATAAATCCTCTCTTGCTGTGCTTAGAGCAGTAGTTACGGACAACTTCCCTAAATGCTCTATTTTTGTGCTTGGAGCAGTAGTTAGGAACAACTTCCATAAATGCTCTATTGTTGTGCTTAGAGCAGTAGTCAGAGACAACTTCCATAAACGATCTATTGCTGTGCTTAGAGCAGTAGTCAGAGACAACTTCCATAAATCCTCTATTGCTGTGCTTAGAGCAGTAGTCAGAGACAACTTCCATAAATCCTCTATTGCTGTGCTTAGAGCAGTAGTCAGAGACAACTTCCATAAATCCTCTATTGCTGTGCTTAGAGCAGTAGTCAGAGACAACTTCCATAAATCCTCTATTGCTGTGCTTAGAGCAGTAGTCAGAGACAACTTCCATAAATCCTCTATTGCTGTGCTTAGAGCAGTAGTCAGAGACAACTTCCATAAATCCTCTATTGCTGTGCTTAGAGCAGTAGTCAGAGACAACTTCCATAAATCCTCTATTGCTGTTCTTAAAGCAGTAGTCAGGGACAACTTCCATAAATGCTCTATTGTTGTGCTTAGAGCAGTAGTTAGGGACAACTTCCATAAATGCTCTATTGTTGTGCTTAGAGCAGTAGTTAGGGACTACTTCCATAAATGCTCTATTGTTGTGCTTAGAGCAGTAGTTACGGACAACTTCCCTAAATGCTCTATTTTTGTGCTTGGAGCAGTAGTTAGGAACAACTTCCATAAATGCTCTATTGTTGTGCTTAGAGCAGTAGTTAGGGACAACTTCCATAAATGCTCTATTGTTGTGCTTAGAGCAGTAGTTACGGACAACTTCCCTAAATGCTCTATTTTTGTGCTTGGAGCAGTAGTTAGGAACAACTTCCATAAATGCTCTATTGCTGTGCTTAGAGCAGTAGTCAGAGACAACTTCCATAAATCCTCTCTTGCTGTGCTTAGAGCAGTAGTCAGGGACAACTTCCATAAATCCTCTATTGCTGTTCTTAGAGCAGTAGTCAGGGACAACTTCCATAAATGCTCTATTGTTGTGCTTAGAGCAGTAGTTAGGGACAACTTCCATAAATGCTCTAATGCTGTGCTTAGAGCAGTAGTTAGGGACAACTTCCATAAATGCTCTATTGCTGGCCTTAGAGCAGTAGTCAGAAAAACTTCCATAAATGCTCTATTGCTGTGCTTAGAGCAGTAGTCAGAGACAACTTCCATAAATGCTCTATTAATGTGCTTAGAGCAGTAGTCAGGGACAACTTCCATAATTCTTCTATTGCTGTTATTAGAGCAGTAGTCAGAGACAACTTCCATAAATCCTCTATTGCTGTGCTTATAGCAGTAGTCAGAGACAACTTCCATAAATTAAATATTGCTGTGCTTAGAGCAGTAGTCAGGGACAACTTCCATAAATCATCTATTACTGTGCTTAGAGCAGTAGTCAGGGACAACTTCCATAAATCCTCTATTGCTGTGCTTAGAGCAGTAGTCAGGGACAACTTCCATAAATCCTCTATTGCTGTGCTTAGAGCAGTAGTCAGGGACAACTTCCATAAATCCTCTATTACTGTGCTTAGAGCAGTAGTCAGAGACAACTTCCATAAATCCTCTATTGCTGTGCTTAGAGAAGTAGTCAGGGACAACTTCCATAAATGCTCTATTGCTGTGCTTAGAGCAGTAGTCAAGGACAACTTCCATAAATCCTCTATTGCTGTGCTTAGAGCAGTAGTCAGGGACAACTTCCATAAATCCTCTATTACTGTGCTTAGAGCAGTAGTCAGAGACAACTTCCATAAATCCGCTATTGCTGTGCTTAGAGCAGTAGTCAGGGACAACTTCCATAAAACCTCTATTACTGTGCTTAGAGCAGTAGTCAAGGACAACTTCCATAAATCCTCTATTGCTGTGTTTAGAGCAGTAGTCAGGGACAACTTCCATAAATCCTCTATTGCTGTGTTTAGAGCAGTAGTCAGGGACAACTTCCATAAATGCTCTATTGCTGTGCTTAGAGCAGTAGTCAAGGACAACTTCCATAAAACCTCTATTGCTGTTCTTAGAGCAGTAGTCAGAGACAACTTTCATAAATTCTCTATTGCTGTGCTTAGAGCAGTAGTCAGGGACAATTTCCATAAATGCTCTATTGCTGTGCTTAGAGCAGTAGTCAGAGACAACTTCCATAAATGCTCTATTGTTGTGCTTAGTGCAGTAGTTAGGGACAACTTCCATAAATGCTCTATTGCTGTGCTTAGAGCATTAATCAGGGACAACATCCATAAATCCTCTATTGCTGTGCTTAGAGCAGTAGTGAGAGACAACTTCCATAAATGCTCTATTGCTGTGCTTAGAGCAGTAGTCAGGGACAACTTCCATAAATCCTCTATTGCTGCGCTTAGAGCAGTAGTTAGGGACAACTTCCATAAATGCTCTATTGTTGTTCTTAGAGCAGTAGTCAGGGACAACTTCCATAAATCCTCTATTGCTTTGCTTAGAGCTAGTCAGAGACTACTTCCATAAATCCTCTATTGCTGTGCTTAGAGAAGTAGTCAGAGACAACTTCCATAAATTATCTATTGTTGTGCTTAATGCAGTAATCAGGGACAACATCCATAAATCCTCTATTGCTGTGCTTAGAGCAGTAGTCAGAGACAACTTCCGTAAATGCTCTATTGCTGTGCTTAGAGCAGTAGTGAGAGACAACATCTATAAATCCTCTATTGCTGTGCTTAGAGCAGTAGTGGGAGACAACTTCCATAAATGCTCTATTGCTGTGCTTAGAGCAGTAGTCAGGGACAACTTCCATAAATGCTCTATTGTTGTTCTTAGAGCAGTATTCAGGGACAACTTCCATAAATCGTCTATTGCTATGCTTAGAGCAGTAGTGAGAGACAACTTCCATAAATCCTCTATTACTGTGCTTAGAGCAGTAGTCAGAGACCCTTCCATAAATGCTCTATTGCTGTGCTTAGAGCAGTAGTCAGGGACAACTTCCATAAATCCTCTATTGTTGTTCTTAGAGCAGTAGTCAGGGACAACTTCCATAAATGCTTCATTGTTGTTCTTAGAGCAGTAGTCAGGGACAACTTCCATAAATCCTCTATTGCTGTGCTTAGAGCAGTAGTAGAGACAACTTCCATAAATGCTCTAAAGCTGTGCTTAGAGCGGTAGTCAGAAACAACTTCCATAAATGCTTTAGTGCTGTGCTTAGAGCAGTAGTGGGAGACAACTTCCATAAATGCTCTATCGCTGTGCTTAGAGCAGTAGTCAGGGACAACATCCATAAATCCTCTATTGCTGTGCTTAGAGCAGTAGTCAGAGACAACTTCCATAAATCCTCTCTTGCTGTGCTTAGAGCAGTAGTCAGGGACAACTTCCATAAATGCTCTATTGTTGTTCTTAGAGCAGTATTCAGGGACAACTTCCATAAATCCTCTATTGCTATGCTTAGAGCAGTAGTGAGAGACAACTTCCATAAATCCTCTATTACTGTGCTTAGAGCAGTAGTCAGGGACAACTTCCATAAATGCTCTATTGCTGTGCTTAGAGCAGTAGTGAGAGACAACTTCCATAAATCCTCTATTGCTGTGCTTAGAGCAGTAGTCGGAGACAACTTCAATAAATGCTCTATTGCTGTGCTTAGAGCAGTAGTCAGGGACAACTTCCATAAATCTTCTATTGCTGTGCTTAGAGCAGTAGTCAGAGACAACTTCCATAAATGCTCTTTTGCTGTGCTTGGAACAGTAGTCAGAGACAACTTCCATAAATGCTCTATTGTTGTGCTTAGAGCAGTAGTCAGGGACAACTTCCATAAATCCTCTATTGCTGTGCTTAGAGCAGTAGTCAGAGACAACTTCCATAAATGCTCTTTTGCTGTGCTTGGAGCAGTAGTCAGGGACAAATTCCATAAATGATCTATAGCTATGCTTAGAGCAGTAGTCAGAGACAACTTCCATAAATACACTATTGCTATGCTTAGAGCAGTAGTCAGAGACAACTTCCATAAATCCTCTATTGCTATGCTTAGAGCTAGTCAGAGACAACTTCCATAAATCCTCCATTGCTGTGCTTAGAGAAGTAGTCAGAGACAACTTCCTTAAATGCTCAATTGCTGTGCTTAGAGCCGTAGTCAGGGACAACTTCCGTAAATGCTCTATTGCTGTGCTTAGAGCAGTAGTCAGGGACAACTTCCATAAATCCTCTATTGCTGCGCTTAGAGCAGTAGTTAGGGACAACTTCCATAAATGCTCTATTGTTGTTCTTAGAGCAGTAGTCAGGGACAACTTCCATAAATCCTCTATTGTTGTTCTTAGAGCAGTAGTCAGGGACAACTTCCATAAATCCTCTATTGCTGTGCTTAGAGAAGTAGTTAGAGACAACTTCCATAAATGCTCTATTGCTGTGCTTAGAGCAGTAGTCAGGGACAACTTCCATAAATCCTCTATTGCTGCGCTTAGAGCAGTAGTTAGGGACAACTTCCATAAATCCTCTATTGTTGTTCTTAGAGCAGTAGTCAGGGACAACTTCCATAAATCCTCTATTGCTGTGCTTAGAGAAGTAGTTAGAGACAACTTCCATAAATGCTCTATTGCTGTGCTTAGAGCATTAATCAGGGACAACATCCATAAATCCTCTATTGCTGTGCTTAGAGCAGTAGTGAGAGACAACTTCCATAAATGCTCTATTGCTGTGCTTAGAGCAGTAGTCAGGGACAACTTCCATAAATCCTCTATTGCTGCGCTTAGAGCAGTAGTTAGGGACAACTGCCATAAATGCTCTATTGTTGTTCTTAGAGCAGTAGTCAGGGACAACTTCCATAAATCCTCTATTACTTTGCTTAGAGCTAGTCAGAGACTACTTCCATAAATCCTCTATTGCTGTGCTTAGAGAAGTAGTCAGAGACAACTTCCATAAATTATCTATTGTTGTGCTTAAAGCAGTAATCAGGGACAACATCCATAAATCCTCTATTGCTGTGCTTAGAGCAGTAGTCAGAGACAACTTCCGTAAATGCTCTATTGCTGTGCTTAGAGCAGTAGTGAGAGACAACTTCCATAAATCCTCTATTGCTGTGCTTAGAGCAGTAGTCAGAGACACCTTCCATAAATGCTCTTTTGCTGTGCTTGGAACAGTAGTCAGAGACAACTTCCATAAATGCTCTATTGTTGTGCTTAGAGCAGTAGTCAGAGACAACTTCCATAAATGCTCTATTGTTGTGCTTAGAGCAGTAGTCAGGGACAACTTCCATAAATCCTCTATTGCTGTGCTTAGAGCAGTAGTCAGAGACAACTTCCATAAATGCTCTTTTGCTGTGCTTGGAGCAGTAGTCAGGGACAAATTCCATAAATGATCTATAGCTGTGCTTAGAGCAGTAGTCAGAGACAACTTCCATAAATACACTATTGCTTTGCTTAGAGCAGTAGTCAGAGACAACTTCCATAAATCCTCTATTGCTGTGCTTAGACCTAGTCAGAGACAACTTCCATAAATCCTCTATTGCTGTGCTTAGAGAAGTAGTCAGAGACAACTTCCTTAAATGCTCAATTGCTGTGCTTAGAGCAGTAGTCAGGGACAACTTCCATAAATGCTCTATTGCTGTGCTTAGAGCAGTAGTCAGAAACCCTTCCATAAATGCTCTATTGCTGTGCTTAGAGCAGTAGTCAGGGACAACTTCCATAAATCCTCTATTGTTGTTCTTAGAGCAGTAGTCAGGGACAACTTCCATAAATCCTCTATTGCTGTGCTTAGAGAAGTAGTTAGAGACAACTTCCATAAATGCTCTATTGCTGTGCTTAGAGCATTAATCAACGACAACATCCATAAATCCTCTATTGCTGTGCTTAGAGCAGTAGTCAGAGGCAACTTCCATAAATGCTCTATTGCTGTGCTTAGAGCAGTAGTCAGGGACAACTTCCATAAATCCTCTATTGCTGTGCTTAGAGCAGTAGTTAGGGACAACTTCCATAAATGCTCTATTGTTGTTCTTAGAGCAGTAGTCAGGGACAACCTCCATAAATCCTCTATTGCTTTGCTTAGAGCTAGTCAGAGACTACTTCCATAAATCCTCTATTGCTGTGCTTAGAGAAGTAGTCAGAGACAACTTCCATAAACTATCTATTGTTGTGCTTAAAGCAGTAATCAGGGACAACATCCATAAATGCTCTTTTGCTGTGCTTGGAACAGTAGTCAGGGACAAATTCCATAAATGATCTATAGCTGTGCTTAGAGCAGTAGTCAGAGACAACTTCCATAAATACACTATTGCTTTGCTTAGAGCAGTAGTCAGGGACAACTTCCATAAATCCTCTATTGCTGTGCTTAGAGCAGTAGTTAGGGACAACTTCCATAAATGCTATATTATTGTTCTTAGAGCAGTAGTCAGGGACAACTTAGATAAATCTTCTATTGCTGTGCTTAGAGCAGTAGTCAGAGACAACTTCCATAAATGCTCTTTTGCTGTGCTTGGAACAGTAGTAAGAGACAACTTCCATAAATGCTCTATTGTTGTGCTTAGAGCAGTAGTCAGAGACAACTTCCATAAATGCTCTATTGTTGTGCTTAGAGCAGTAGTCAGGGACAACTTCCATAAATTCTCTATTGCTGTGCTTAGAGCAGTAGTCAGAGACAACTTCCATAAATGCTCTTTTGCTGTGCTTGGAGCAGTAGTCAGGGACATATTCCATAAATGATCTATTGCTGTGCTTAGAGCAGTAGTCAGAGACAACTTCCATAAATACACTATTGCTTTGCTTAGAGCAGTAGTCAGAGACAACTTCCATAAATCCTCTATTGCTGTGCTTAGAGCTAGTCAGGGACAACTTCCATAAATCCTCTATTTCTGTGCTTAGAGCAGTAGTCAGAGACACCTTCCATAAATGCTCTATTGCTGTGCTTAGAGCCATAGTCAGGAACAACTTCCATAAATGCTCTATTGCTGTGCTTAGAGCAGTAGTCAGAGACACCTTCCATAAATGCTCTATTGCTGTGCTTAGAGCCGTAGTCAGGAACAACTTCCATAAATGCTCTATTGCTGTGCTTAGAGCCGTAGTCAGGAACAACATCCATAAATGCTCTATTGCTGTGCTTAGAGCAGTAGTCAGGGACAACTTCCATAAATCCTCTATTGTTGTTCTTAGAGCAGTAGTCAGGGACAACTTCCATAAATCCTCTATTGTTGTTCTTAGAGCAGTAGTCAGGGACAACTTCCATAAATCCTCTATTGCTGTGCTTAGAGAAGTAGTCAGGGACAACTTCCATAAATCCTCTATTGTTGTTCTTAGAGCAGTAGTCAGGGACAACTTCCATAAATCCTCTATTGTTGTTCTTAGAGCAGTAGTCAGGGACAACTTCCATAAATCCTCTATTGTTGTTCTTAGAGCAGTAGTCAGAGACAACTTCCATAAATCCTCTATTTCTGTTCTTAGAGCAGTAGTCAGGGACAACTTCCATAAATCCTCTATTGCTGTGCTTAGAGCAGTAGTGAGAGACAACTTCCATAAATGCCCTATTGCTGTGCTTAGAGCAGTAGTCAGGGACAACTACCATAAATGCTTCATTGTTGTTCTTAGAGCAGTAGTCAGGGACAACTTCCATAAATCCTCTATTGCTGTGCTTAGAGCAGTAGTGAGAGACAACTTCCATAAAAGCTCTATTGCTGTGCTTGGAGCGTTAGTCAGAAACAACTTCCATAAATGCTTTAGTGCTGTGCTTAGAGCAGTAGTGGGAGACAACTTCCATAAATGCTCTATCGCTGTGCTTAGAGCAGTAGTCAGGGACAACATCCATAAATCCTCTATTGCTGTGCTTAGAGCAGTAGTGAGAGACAACTTCCATAAATGCTCTATTGCTGTGCTTAGAGCAGTAGTCAGGGACAACTTCCATAAATGCTCTATTGTTGTTCTTAGAGCAGTATTCAGGGACAACTTCCATAAATCCTCTATTGCTATGCTTAGAGCAGTAGTGAGAGACAACTTCCATAAATGCTCTATTGCTGTGCTTGGAACAGTAGTCAGAGACAACTTCCATAAATGCTCTATTGTTGTGCTTAGAGCAGTAGTCAGGGACAACTTCCATAAATCGTCTATTGCTGTGCTTAGAGCAGTAGTCAGAGACAACTTCCATAAATGCTCTTTTGCTGTGCTTGGAGCAGTAGTCAGGGACAAATTCCATAAATGATCTATAGCTGTGCTTAGAGCAGTAGTCAGAGACAACTTCCATAAATACACTATTGCTTTGCTTAGAGCAGTAGTCAGAGACCACTTCTATAAATCCTCTACTGCTGTGCTTAGAGCTAGTCAGAGACAACTTCCATAAATCCTCCATTGCTGTGCTTAGAGAAGTAGTCAGAGACAACTTCCTTAAATGCTCAATTGCTGTGCTTAGAGCCGTAGTCAGGGACAACTTCCGTAAATGCTCTATTGCTGTGCTTAGAGCAGTAGTAAGAGACCCTTACATAAATGCTCTATTGCTGTGCTTAGAGCAGTAGTCAGGGACAACTTCCATAAATCCTCTATTGTTGTTCTTAGAGCAGTAGTTAGGGACAACTTCCATAAATTATCTATTGTTGCGCTTAAAGCAGTAATCAGGGACAACATCCATAAATCCTCTATTGCTGTGCTTAGAGCAGTAGTCAGAGACAACTTCCGTAAATGCTCTATTGCTGTGCTTAGAGCAGTAGTGAGAGACAACTTCCATAAATCCTCTATTGCTGTGCTTAGAGCAGTAGTCAGAGACAACTTCAATAAATGCTCTATTGCTGTGCTTAGAGCAGTAGTCAGGGACAACTTCCATAAATCTTCTATTGCTGTGCTTAGAGCAGTAGTCAGAGACACCTTCCATAAGTGCTCTTTTGCTGTGCTTGGAGCAGTAGTCAGGGACAAATTCCATAAATGATCTATAGCTGTGTTTAGAGCAGTAGTCAGAGACAACTTCCATAAATACACTATTGCTTTGCTTAGAGCAGTAGTCAGAGACAACTTCCATAAATCCTCTATTGCAGTGCTTAGAGCTAGTCAGAGATAACTTCCATAAATCCTCTATTGCTGTGCTTAGGGAAGTAGTCAGAGACAACTTCCTTAAATGCTCAATTGCTGTGCTTAGAGCCGTAGTCAGGGACAACTTCCATAAATGCTCTATTGCTGTGCTTAGAGCAGTAGTCAGAGACCATTCCATAAATGCTCTATTGCTGTGCTTAGAGCAGTAGTCAGGGACAACTTCCATAATCCTCTATTGTTGTTCTTAGAGCAGTAGTCAGGGACAACTTCCATAAATCCTCTATTGCTGTGCTTAGAGAAGTAGTTAGAGACAACTTCCATAAATGCTCTATTGCTGTGCTTAGAGCATTAATCAGGGACAACATCCATAAATCCTCTATTGCTGTGCTTAGAGCAGTAGTCAGGGACAACTTCCATAAATCCTCTATTGCTGTGTTTAGAGCAGTAGTTAGGGACAACTTCCATAAATGCTCTATTGTTGTTCTTAGAGCAGTAGTCAGGGACAACCTCCATAAATCCTCTATTGCTTTGCTTAGAGCTAGTCAGAGACTACTTCCATAAATCCTCTATTGCTGTGCTTAGTGAAGTAGTCAGAGACAACTTCCATAAATTATCTATTGTTGTGCTTAAAGCTGTAATCAGGGACAACATCCATAAATCCTCTATCGCTGTGCTTAGAGCAGTAGTCAGAGACAACTTCCGTAAATGCTCTATTGCTGTGCTTAGAGCAGTAGTCAGGGACAACTTCCATAAATCCTCTATTGCTGTGCTTAGAGCAGTAGTTAGGGACAACTTCCATAAATGCTATATTATTCTTCTTAGAGCAGTAGTCAGGGACAACTTAGATAAATCTTCTATTGCTGTGCTTAGAGCAGTAGTCAGAGACAACTTCCATAAATGCTCTTTTGCTGTGCTTGGAACAGTAGTCAGAGACAACTTCCATAAATGCTCTATTGTTGTGCTTAGAGCAGTAGTCAGAGACAACTTCCATAAATGCTCTATTGTTGTGCTTAGAGCAGTAGTCAGGGACAACTTCCATAAATTCTCTATTGCTGTGCTTAGAGCAGTAGTCAGAGACAACTTCCATAAATGCTCTTTTGCTGTGCTTGGAGCAGTAGTCAGGGACAAATTCCATAAATGATCTATTGCTCTGCTTAGAGCAGTAGTCAGAGACAACTTCCATAAATACACTATTGCTTTGCTTAGAGCAGTAGTCAGAGACAACTTCCATAAATCCTCTATTGCTGTGCTTAGAGCTAGTCAGGGACAACTTCCATAAATCCTCTATTTCTGTGCTTAGAGCAGTAGTCAGAGACAACTTCCATAAATCCTCTATTGCTGTGCTTAGAGCTAGTCAGAGACAACTTCCATAAATGCTCTATTGCTGTTCTTAGAGCAGTAGTCAGGGACAACTTCCATATATCCTCTATTGTTGTTCTTAGAGCAGTAGTCAGGGACAACTTCCATAAATCCTCTATTGCTGTGCTTAGAGAAGTAGTCAGAGACAACATCCATAAATGCTCTATTGCTGTGCTTAGAGCATTAATCAGGGACAACATCCATAAATCCTCTAGTGCTGTGCCTAGAGCTAGTCAGGGAAATCTTCCATAAATCCTCTATTTCTGTGCTTAGAGCAGTAGTCAGAGACACCTTCCATAAATCCTCTATTGCTGTGCCTTTAGCAGTAGTTAGGTACAACTTCCATAAATGCTCTATTATTGTTCTTAGAGCAGTAGTCAGGGACAACTTCCATAAATCCTCTATTGCTGTGCTTAGAGAAGTAGTTAGAGACAACTTCCATAAATGCTCTATTGCTGTGGTTAGAGCATTAATCAGGGACAACATCCATAAATCCTCTATTGCTGTGCTTAGATCAGTAGTCAGGGACAACTTCCATAAATCCTCTATTGCTGTGCTTAGAGCATTAGTTAGGGACAACTTCCATAAATGCTCTATTGTTGTTCTTAGAGCAGTAGTCAGGGACAACTTCCATAAATCCTCTATTGCTTTGCTTAGAGCAGTAGTCAGAGACACCTTCCATAAATGCTCTTTTGCTGTGCTTGGAACAGTAGTCAGAGACAACTTCCATAAATACACTATTGCTTTGCTTAGAGCAGTAGTCAGAGACAACTTCCATAAATCCTCTATTGCTGTGCTTAGAGCTAGTCAGAGACAACTTCCATAAATCCTCTATTGCTGTGCTTAGAGAAGTAGTCAGAGACAACTTCCTTAAATGCTCAATTGCTGTGCTTAGAGCCGTAGTCAGGGACAACTTCCATAAATGCTCTATTGCTGTGCTTAGAGCAGTAGTCAGAGACCATTCCATAAATGCTCTATTGCTGTGCTTAGAGCAGTAGTCTGGGACAACTTCCATAATCCTCTATTGTTGTTCTTAGAGCAGTAGTCAGGGACAACTTCCATAAATCCTCTATTGCTGTGCTTAGAGAAGTAGTTAGAGACAACTTCCATAAATGCTCTATTGCTGTGCTTAGAGCATTATTCAGTGACAACATCCATAAATCCTCTATTGCTGTGCTTAGAGCAGTAGTTAGGGACAACTTAAATAAATCCTCTATTGCTGTGTTTAGAGCAGTAGTTAGGGACAACTTCAATAAATGCTCTATTGTTGTGCTTAAAGCAGTAATCACGGACAACATCCATAAATCCTCTATTGCTGTGCTTAGAGCAGTAGTCAGAGACAACTTCCGTAAATGCTCTATTGCTGTGCTTAGAGCAGTAGTCAGGGACAACTTCCATAAATCCTCTATTGCTGTGCTTAGAGCAGTAGTTAGGGACAACTTCCATAAATGCTATATTATTCTTCTTAGAGCAGTAGTCAGGGACAACTTAGATAAATCTTCTATTGCTGTGCTTAGAGCAGTAGTCAGAGACAACTTCCATAAATGCTCTTTTGCTGTGCTTGGAACAGTAGTCAGAGACAACTTCCATAAATGCTCTATTGTTGTGCTTAGAGCAGTAGTCAGAGACAACTTCCATAAATGCTCTATTGTTGTGCTTAGAGCAGTAGTCAGGGACAACTTCCATAAATTCTCTATTGCTGTGCTTAGAGCAGTAGTCAGAGACAAATTCCATAAATGCTCTTTTGCTGTGCTTGGAGCAGTAGTCAGGGACAAATTCCATAAATGATCTATTGCTGTGCTTAGAGCAGTAGTCAGAGACAACTTCCATAAATACACTATTGCTTTGCTTAGAGCAGTAGTCAGAGACAACTTCCATAAATCCTCTATTGCTGTGCTTAGAGCTAGTCAGGGACAACTTCCATAAATCCTCTATTTCTGTGCTTAGAGCAGTAGTCAGAGACAACATCCATAAATGCTCTATTGCTGTGCTTAGAGCATTAATCAGGGACAACATCCATAAATCCTCTATTGCTGTGCTTAGAGCTAGTCAGGGAAATCTTCCATAAATCCTCTATTTCTGTGCTTACAGCAGTAGTCAGAGACACCTTCCATAAATGCTCTATTGCTGTGCTTAGAGCAGTAGTCAGGGACAACATCCATAAATCCTCTATTGTTGATCTTAGAGCAGTAATCAGGGACAACATCCATAAATCCTCTATTGCTGTGCTTAGAGCAGTAGTCATAGACAACTTCCGTAAATGCTCTATTGCTGTGCTTAGAGCAGTAGTCAGGGACAACTTCCATAAATCCTCTATTGCTGTGCCTTTAGCAGTAGTTAGGTACAACTTCCATAAATGCTCTATTGCTGTGCTTAGAGCAGTAGTCAGAGACAACTTCCATAAATGCTCTATTGCTGTGCTTAGAGCAGTAGTCAGGGACAACTTCCATAAATGCTCTATTGCTGTGCTTAGAGCAGTAGTCAGGGACAACTTCCATAAATCCTCTATTGCTGTGCTTAGAGAAGTAGTCAGAGACAACTACCATAAATGCTCTATTGCTGTGCTTAGAGCATTAATCAGGGACAACATCCATAAATCCTCTATTGCTGTGCTTAGAGCAGTAGTCAGAGACAACTTCCATAAATGCTCTATTGCTGTGCTTAGAGCAGAAGTCAGGGACAACTTCCATAAAACCTCTATTGTTGTTCTTAGAGCAGTAGTCATGGACATTTTCCTTAAATCCTCTATTGCTGTGCTTAGAGCAGTAGTCAGGGACAACTTCCATAAATCCTCTATTGTTGTTCTTAGAGCAGTAGTCAGGGACAACTTCCATAAATTCTCTATTGCTGTGCTTAGAGCGGTAGTCAGAGACAACTTCTTTAAATGCTCTAGTGCTGTGCTTAGAGCAGTAGTCAGGGACAACTTCCATAAATCCTCTATTGCTGTGCTTAGAGCGGTAGTCAGAGACAACTTCTTTAAATGCTCTAGTGCTGTGCTTAGAGCAGTAGTCAGGGACAACTTCCATAACAGCTCTATTGCTGTGCTTAGAGCAGTAGTCAGGGACAACTTCCATAAATCCTCTATTGCTGTGCTTAGAGCGGTATTCAGAGACAACTTCCATAAATGCTTTAGTGCTGTGCTTAGAGTAGTAGTGAGAGACAACTTCCATATATGCTCTATTGCTGTGCTTAGGGCAGTAGTCAGGGAGAACATCCATAAATCCTCTATTGCTGTGCTTAGAGCAGTAGTGAGAGACAACTTCCATAAATGCTCTATTGTTGTTCTTAGAGCAGTAGTCAGGGACAACTACCATGAATCCTCTATTGCTGTGCTTAGAGCTAGTCAGAGACAACTTCCATAAATCCTCTATTGCTGTGCTTAGAGAAGTAGTCAGAGACAACTTCCGTAAATCCTCTATTGCTGTGCTTAGAGCTAGTCAGGGACAACTTCCATAAATCCTCTATTTCTGTGCTTAGAGCAGTAGTCAGGGACAACTTCCATAAATGCTCTATTGCTGTGCTTAGAGCAGTAGTCAGAGACACCTTCCATAAATGCTCTATTGCTGTGCTTAGAGCAGTAGTCAGGGACAACTTCCATAAATCCTCTATTGTTGTTCTTAGAGCACTAGTCAGGGACAACTTCCATAAATCCTCTATTGCTGTGCTTAGAGAAGTAGTCAGAGAACACTACCATAAATGCTCTATTGCTGTGCTTAGAGCATTAATCAGGGACAACTTCCATAAATCCTCTATTGCTGTGCTTAGAGCAGTAGTCAGAGACAACTTCCATAAATGCTCTATTGCTGTGCTTAGAGCAGAAGTCAGGGACAACTTCCATAAATCCTCTATTGCTGTGCTTAGAGCAGTAGTAAGGGACAACTTCCATAAATGCTCTATTGTTGTTCTTAGAACAGTAGTCATGGACATTTTCCTAAAATCCTCTATTGCTGTGCTTAGAGCAGTAGTCAGGGACAACTTCCATAAATCCTCTATTGTTGTTCTTAGAGCAGTAGTCAGGGACAACTTCCATAAATCCTCTATTGCTGTGCTTAGAGAAGTAGTCAGAGACAACTTCCATAAATGCTCTATTGCTGTGTTAAGAGCAGTAATCAGGGACAACATCCATAAATCCTCCATTGCTGTGCTTAGAGCAGTAGTCAGAGACAACTTCCGTAAATGCTCTATTGCTGTGCTTGGAGCAGTAGTCAGAGACAACTTCCATAAATGCTCTATTGTTGTGCTTAGAGCAGAAGTCAGAGACAACTTCCATAAATCCTCTATTGCTGTGCTTAGAGCAGTAGTCAGAGACAACTTCCATAAATGCTCTATTGCTGTTCTTAGAGCAGTAGTCAGGGACAACTTCCATAAATCCTCTATTGCTGTGCTTAGAGCAGTAGTCAGGGACAACTTCCATAAATCCTCTATTGCTGTGCTTAGAGCAGTATTCAGGGACAACTTCCATAAATCCTCTATTGCTGTGCTTAGAGCGGTAGTCAGAGACAACTTCTTTAAATGCTCTAGTGCTGTGCTTAGAGCAGTAGTCAGGGACAACTTCCATAAATGCTCTATTGTTGTTCTTAGAGCAGTAGTCAGGGACAACTACCATGAATCCTCTATTGCTGTGCTTAGAGCAGTAGTGAGAGACAACTTCCATAAATCCTCTATTGCTGTGCTTAGAGCAGTAGTTAGGGACAACTTCCATAAATCCTCTATTGCTGTGCTTAGAGCAGTAGTCAGGGACAACTTCCATAAATCCTCTATTGCTGTTCTTAGAGCAGTAGTCAGGGACAACTTCCATAAATGCTCTATTGCTGTGCTTAGAGCAGTAGTCAGAGACAACTTCCATAAATCCTCTATTGCTGTGCTTAGAGCAGTAGTTAGGGACAACTTCCATAAATCCTCTATTACTGTGCTTAGGGCAGTAGTCAGGGACCACTTCAATATATCCTCTATTGCTGTGCTTAGAGCAGTAGTTAGTTACAACTTTCATAAAAGCTCTATTGCTGTGCTTAGAGCAGTAGTCAGGGACAACTTCCATAAATCCTCTATTACTGTGCTTAGAGCTAGTCAGAGACAACTTCCATAAATCCTCTATTGCTGTGCTTAGAGCAGTAGTCAGGGACAACATCCATAAATGCTCTATTGCTGTGCTTAGAGCAGTAGTCAGAGACAACTTCCATAAATGCTCTATTGCTGTTCTTAGAGCAGTAGTCAGGGACAATTTCCATAAATCCTCTATTGCTGTGCTTAGAGCAGTAGTCAGGGACAACTTTCATAAATGCTCTAGTGCTGTGCTTAGAGCAGTAGTCAAGGACAACTTCCATAAATGCTCTATTGTTGTTCTTAGAGCAGTAGTCAGGGACAACTTCTATAAATCCTCTATTGCTGTGCCTAGAGCAGTAGTGAGAGACAACTTCCATAAATGCTCTATTGCTGTGCTTAGAGCAGTAGTCAGAGACAACTTCCATAAATGCTCTCTTGCTGTGCTTAGAGCAGTAGTCAGGGACAACTTCCATAAATCCTCTATTGCTGTGCTTAGAGCAGTAGTTAGGGAAAACTTCCGTAAATCCTCTATTACTGTGCTTAGAGCAGTAGTCAGGGACAACTTCAATAAATCCTCTATTGCTGTGCTTAGAGCAGTAGTCAGTTACAACTTTCATAAAAGCTCTATTGCTGTGCTTAGAGCAGTAGTCAGGGACAACTTCCATAAATCCTCTATTACCGTGCTTAGAGCAGTAGTCAGGGACAACTTCCATAAATCCTCTATTGCTGTGCTTAGAGCAGTAGTCAGGGACAACTTCCATAAATCCTCTATTGCTGTTCTTAGAGCAGTAGTCAGGGACAACTTCCATAAATCCTCTATTGCTGTGCTTAGAGCAGTAGTGAGAGACAACTTCCATAAATGCTCTAGTGATGTGCTTAGAGCAGTAGTCGGGACAACTTCCATAAATCCTCTATTACTGTGCTTAGAGCAGTAGTCAGGGACAACTTCAATAAATCCTCTATTGCTGTGCTTAGAGCTGTAGTCAGTTACAACTTTCATAAAAGCTCTATTGCTGTGCTTAGAGCAGTAGTCAGGGACAACTTCCATAAATCCTCTATTACCGTGCTTAGAGCAGTAGTCAGGGACAAATTCCATAAATCCTCTATTGCTGTGCTTAGAGCAGTAGTGAGAGACAACATCCATAAATGCTCTATTGCTGTGCTTAGAGCAGTAGTCAGGGACAACTTCCATAAATGCTCTATTGTTGTGCTTAGAGCAGTAGTCAGGGACAACTTCCATAAATCCTCTATTGCTGTGCCTAGAGCAGTAGTGAGAGACAACTTCCATAAATGCTCTATTGCTGTGCTAAGAGCAGTAGTGTGAGACAACTTCCATAAATCCTCTATTACTGTGCTTAGAGCTAGTCAGAGACAACTTCCATAAATGCTCTAGTGCTGTGCTTAGAGCAGTAGTCAGGGACAACTTCCATAAATGCTCTATTGTTGTTCTTAGAGCAGTAGTCAGGGACAACTTCCATAAATCCTCTATTGCTGTGCCTAGAGCAGTAGTGAGAGACAACTTCCATAAATTCTCTATTGCTGTGCTTAGAGCAGTAGTCAGGGACAACTTCCATAAATGCTCTATTGTTGTTCTTAGAGCAGTAGTCAGGGACAACTTCCATAAATCCTCTATTGCTGTGCTTAGAGCAGTAGTGAGAGACAACTTCCATAAATGCTCTATTGCGTGCTTAGAGCAGTAGTCAGAGACAACTTCCATAAATGCTCTATTGCTGTTCTTAGAGCAGTAGTCAGGGACAACTTCCATAAATGCTCTATTGCTGTGCTTAGAGCAGTAGTCAGAGACAACTTCCTTAAATCCTATATTGCTGTGCTTAGATCAGTAGTCAGAGACAACTTCCATAAATGCTCTATTGCTGTTCTAAGAGCAGTAGTCAAGGACAACTTCTTTAAATCCTCTATTGCTGTGCTTAGAGCAGTAGCCAGAGACAACTTCCATAAATGCTCTATTGCTGTGCTTAGAGCAGTAGTCAGGGACAACTTCCATAAATCCTCTATTGCTGTGCTTAGAGCAGTAGTCAGAGACAACTTCCATAAATGCTCTATTGCTGTTCTTAGAGCAGTAGTCAGGGACAACTTCCATAAATCCTCTATTGCTGTGCTTAGAGCAGTAGTCAGGGACAACTTCCATAAATCCTCTAATGCTGTGCTTAGAGCAGTAATCAGGGACAACTTCCATAAATCCTCTATTGCTGTGCTTAGAGCCGTAGTCAGAGACAAATTCCATAAATGCTCTATTGCTGTCCTTAGAGCGGTAGTCAGGGACAACTTCCATAAATCCTATATTGCTGTGCGTAGAGCAGTAGTCAGGGACAACTTCCATAAATCTTCTATTGCTGTTCTTAGAGCAGTAGTCAGGGACAACTTCCATCAATCCTCTTTTGCTGTGCTTAGAGCAGTAGTGAGAGACAACTTCCATAAATGCTCTATTGTTGTGCTTAGAGCAGTAGTCAGAGACAACTTCCATAAATGCTCTATTGCTGTCCTTAGAGCAGTAGTCTGGGACGACTTCCATAAATCCTCTATTGCTGTGCTTAGAGCGGTAGTCAGAGACAACTTCCATAAATGCTCTAGTGCTGTGCTTAGAGAAGTAGTCAGGGACAACTTCCATAAATGCTCTATTGCTGTTCTTAGAGCAGTAGTCTGGGACGACTTCCATAAATCCTCTTTTGCTGTGCTTAGAGCGGTAGTCAGAGACAACTTCCATAAATCCTCTATTGCTGTGCTTAGAGCAGTAGTCAGAGACAACTTCTTTAAATGCTCTAGTGCTGTGCTTAGAGCAGTAGTCAGGGACAACTTCCATAAATGCTCTATTGTTGTTCTTAGAGCAGTAGTCAGGGACAACTACCATGAATCCTCTATTGCTGTGCTTAGAGCAGTAGTGAGAGACAACTCCCATAAATCCTCTATTGCTGTGCTTAGAGCAGTAGTTAGGGACAACTTCCATAAATCCTCTATTGCTGTGCTTAGAGCAGTAGTCAGGGACAACTTCCTTAAATCCTCTATTGCTGTTCTTAGAGCAGTAGTCAGGGACAACTTCCATAAATGCTCTATTGCTGTGCTTAGAGCAGTAGTCAGAGACAACTTCCATAAATCCTCTATTGCTGTGCTTAGAGCAGTAGTTAGGGACAACTTCCATAAATCCTCTATTACTGTGCTTAGGGCAGTAGTCAGGGACCGCTTCAATAAATCCTCTGTTGCTGTGCTTAGAGCAGTAGTTAGTTACAACTTTCATAAAAGCTCTATTGCTGTGCTTAGAGCAGTAGTCAGGGACAACTTCCATAAATCCTCTATTACTGTGCTTAGAGCTAGTCAGAGACAACTTCCATAAATCCTCTATTGCTGTGCTTAGAGCAGTAGTCAGGGACAACATCCATAAATGCTCTATTGCTGTGCTTAGAGCAGTAGTCAGAGACAACTTCCATAAATGCTCTATTGCTGTTCTTAGAGCAGTAGTCAGGGACAATTTCCATAAATCCTCTATTGCTGTGCTTAGAGCAGTAGTGAGAGACAACTTTCATAAATGCTCTAGTGCTGTGCTTAGAGCAGTAGTCAAGGACAACTTCCATAAATGCTCTATTGTTGTTCTTAGAGCAGTAGTCAGGGACAACTTCTATAAATCCTCTACTGCTGTGCCTAGAGCAGTAGTGAGAGACAACTTCCATAAATGCTCTATTGCTGTGCTTAGAGCAGTAGTCAGAGACAACTTCCATAAATGCTCTCTTGCTGTGCTTAGAGCAGTAGTCAGGGACAACTTCCATAAATCCTCTATTGCTGTGCTTAGAGCAGTAGTTAGGGAAAACTTCCGTAAATCCTCTATTACTGTGCTTAGAGCAGTAGTCAGGGACAACTTCCATAAATCCTCTATTGTTGTGCTTAGAGCAGTAGTTAGGGACAACTTCCATAAATGCTCTATTGCTGTGCTTAGAGCAGTAGTCAGGGACAACTTCCATAAATCCTCTATTACCGTGCTTAGAGCAGTAGTCAGGGACAACTTCCATAAATCCTCTATTGCTGTGCTTAGAGCAGTAGTCAGGGACAACTTCCATAAATCCTCTATTGCTGTTCTTAGAGCAGTAGTCAGGGACAACTTCCATAAATCCTCTATTGCTGTGCTTAGAGCAGTAGTGAGAGACAACTTCCATAAATGCTCTAGTGATGTGCTTAGAGCAGTAGTCGGGACAACTTCCATAAATCCTCTATTACTGTGCTTAGAGCAGTAGTCAGGGACAACTTCAATAAATCCTCTATTGCTGTGCTTAGAGCTGTAGTCAGTTACAACTTTCATAAAAGCTCTATTGCTGTGCTTAGAGCAGTAGTCAGGGACAACTTCCATAAATCCTCTATTACCGTGCTTAGAGCAGTAGTCAGGGACAACTTCCATAAATCCTCTATTGCTGTGCTTAGAGCAGTAGTCAGGGACAACTTCCATAAATCCTCTATTGCTGTTCTTAGAGCAGTAGTCAGGGACAACTTCCATAAATCCTCTATTGCTGTGCTTAGAGCAGTAGTGAGAGACAACATCCATAAATGCTCTATTGCTGTGCTTAGAGCAGTAGTCAGGGACAACTTCCATAAATGCTCTATTGTTGTGCTTAGAGCAGTAGTCAGGGACAACTTCCATAAATCCTCTATTGCTGTGCCTAGAGCAGTAGTGAGAGACAACTTCCATAAATGCTCTATTGCTGTGCTAAGAGCAGTAGTGGGAGACAACTTCCATAAATCCTCTATTACTGTGCTTAGAGCTAGTCAGAGACAACTTCCATAAATGCTCTAGTGCTGTGCTTAGAGCAGTAGTCAGGGACAACTTCCATAAATGCTCTATTGTTGTTCTTAGAGCAGTAGTCAGGGACAACTTCCATAAATCCTCTATTGCTGTGCCTAGAGCAGTAGTGAGAGACAACTTCCATAAATGCTCTATTGCTGTGCTTAGAGCAGTAGTCAGGGACAACTTCCATAAATGCTCTATTGTTGTTCTTAGAGCAGTAGTCAGGGACAACTTCCATAAATCCTCTATTGCTGTGCTTAGAGCAGTAGTGAGAGACAACTTCCATAAATGCTTTATTGCGTGCTTAGAGCAGTAGTCAGAGACAACTTCCATAAATGCTCTATTGCTGTTCTTAGAGCAGTAGTCAGGGACAACTTCCATAAATGCTCTATTGCTGTGCTTAGAGCAGTAGTCAGAGACAACTTCCATAAATCCTATATTGCTGTGCTTAGATCAGTAGTCAGAGACAACTTCCATAAATGCTCTATTGCTGTTCTAAGAGCAGTAGTCAAGGACAACTTCTTTAAATCCTCTATTGCTGTGCTTAGAGCAGTAGCCAGAGACAACTTCCATAAATGCTCTATTGCTGTGCTTAGAGCAGTAGTCAGGGACAACTTCCATAAATCCTCTATTGCTGTGCTTAGAGCAGTAGTCAGAGACAACTTCCATAAATGCTCTATTGCTGTTCTTAGAGCGGTAGTCAGGGACAACTTCCATAAATCCTCTATTGCTGTGCTTAGTGCAGTAGTCAGGGACAACTTCCATCAATCCTCTTTTGCTGTGCTTAGAGCAGTAGTGAGAGACAACTTCCATAAATGCTCTATTGTTGTGCTTAGAACAGTAGTCAGAGACAACTTCCATAAATGCTCTATTGCTGTTCTTAGAGCAGTAGTCTGGGACAACTTCCATAAATGCTCTAGTGCTGTGCTTAGAGAAGTAGTCAGGGACAACTTCCATAAATGCTCCATTGTTGTTCTTAGAGCAGTAGTCATGGAACACTTCCATAAATCCTCTATTGCTGTGCTTAGAGCAGTAGTGAGAGACAACTTCCATAAATGCTCTATTGCTGTGCTTAGAGCAGTAGTCAGGGACAACTTCCATAAATCCTCTATTGCTGTGCTTAGAGCAGTTGTGAGAGACAACTTCCATAAATGCTTTATTGTTGTGCTTAGAGCAGTAGTTAGGGACAACTTCCATAAATCCTCTATTGCTGTGCTTAGAGCAGTAGTGAGAGACAACTTCCATAAATCCTCTATTGCTGTGCTTAGAGCAGTAGTCAGAGACAACTTCCATAAATCCTCTATTGCTGTGCTTAGAGCAGTAGTCAGGGACAACTTCCATAAATCCTCTATTGCTGTGCTTAGAGCAGTAGTCAGGGACAACTTCCATAAATCCTCTATTGTTGTGCTTAGAGCAGTAGTTAGGGACAACTTCCATAAATCCTCTATTGCTGTGCTTAGAGCAGTAGTGAGAGACAACTTCCATAAATCCTCTATTGCTGTGCTTAGAGCAGTAGTCAGGGACAACTTCCATAAATCCTCTATTGCTGTGCTTAGAGCAGTAGTCAGGGACAACTTCCATAAATCTTCTATTGCTGTGCTTAGAGCAGTAGTCAGGGACAACTTCCATAAATGCTCTATTGTTGTGCTTAGAGCAGTAGTTAGGGACAACTTCCATAAATCCTCTATTGCTGTGCTTAGAGCAGTAGTGAGAGACAACTTCCATAAATCCTCTATTGCTGTGCTTAGAGCAGTAGTCAGGGACAACTTCCATAAATCCTCTATTGTTGTGCTTAGAGCAGTAGTCTGGGACAACTTCCATAAATCCTCTATTGCTGTGCTTAGAGCAGTAGTTAGGGACAACTTCCATAAATCCTCTATTACTGTGCTTAAAGCAGTAGTCAGGGACAACTTCCATAAATCCTCTATTACTGTGCTTAGAGCAGTAGTCAGGGACAACTTCCATAAATCCTCTATTGCTGTGCTTAGAGCAGTAGTCAGGGACAACTTACATAAATCCTCTATTGCTGTGCTTAGAGCAGTAGTGAGAGACAACTTCCATAAATCCTCTATTGCTGTGCTTAGAGCAGTAGTCAGAGACAACTTCCATAAATCCTCTATTGCTGTGCTTAGAGCAGTAGTCAGGGACAACTTCAATAAATCCTCTATTGCTGTGCTTAGAGCAGTAGTCAGAGACAACTCCCATAAATGCTCTATTGCTGTGCTTAGAGCAGTAGTGAGAGACAACTTCCATAAATCCTCTATTGCTGTGCTTAGAGCAGTAGTCAGAGAACACTTCCATAAATGCTCTATTGCTGTTCTTAGAGCAGTAGTCAGGGACAACTTCCATAAATCCTCTATTGCTGTGCTTAGAGCAGTAGTCAGAGACAACTCCCATAAATGCTCTATTGCTGTGCTTAGAGCAGTAGTGAGAGACAACTTCCATAAATCCTCTATTGCTGTGCTTAGAGCAGTAGTTAGGGACAACTTCCATAAATCCTCTATTGCTGTGCTTAGAGTAGTAGTCAGAGACAACTTCCATAAATGCTCTATTGCTGTGTTTAGAGCAGTAGTCAGAGACAACTTCCATAAATCCTCTATTGCTGTGCTTAGAGCGGTAGTCAGAGACAACTTCCATAAATGCTCTATTGCTGTGCTTAGAGCAGTAGTCAGAGACAACTTCCATAAATCCTCTATTGCTGTGCTTAGAGCAGTAGTCAGAGACAACTTCCATAAATGCTCTATTGCTGTGCTTAGAGCAGTTGTCAGGGACAACTTCCATAAATCCTCTCTTGCTGTGCTTAGAGCAGTAGCCAGGGACAACTTCCATAAATGCTCTATTGCTGAGCTTAGAGCAGTAGTCAGGGACAACTTCCATAAATCCTCTATTGATGTGCTTAGAGCGGTAGTCAGAGACAACTTCCATAAATGCTCTATTGCTGTGCTTAGAGCAGTAGTCAGAGACAACTTCCATAAATCCTCTATTGCTGTGCTTAGAGTAGTAGTCAGAGACAACTTACATAACTGCTCTATTGCTGTGCTTAGAGCAGTAATTAGGGACAACTTCCATAAATCCTCTATTGCTGTGCTTAGAGCAGTAGTCAGAGACAACTTCCATAAATGTTCTATTGCTGTGCTTAGAGCAGTTATCAGGGACAACTTCCATAAATCCTCTATTGCTGTGCTTAGAGCAGTAGTCAGAGACAACTTCCATAAATCCTCTATTGCTGTGCTTAGAGCAGTAGTCAGGGACAACTTCCATAAATGCTCTATTGTTGTGCTTAGAGCAGTAGTCAGGGACAACTTCCATAAATGCTCTATTGCTGTGCTTAGAGCCGTAGTCAGAGACAACTTCCATAAATCCTCTATTGCTGTGCTTAGAGCAGTAGTCAGGGACAACTTCCATAAATGCTCTATTGCTGTGCTTAGAGCAGTAGTCAGGGACAACTTCCATAAATGCTCTATTGCTGTGCTTAGAGCGGTAGTCAGAGACAACTTCCATAAATGCTCTATTGCTGTGCTTAGAGCAGTAGTCAGAGACAACTTCCATAAATCCTCTATTGCTGTGCTTAGAGCGGTAGTCAGAGACAACTTCCATAAATGCTCTATTGCTGTGCTTAGAGCAGTAGTCAGAGACAACTTCCATAAATCCTCTATTGCTGTGCTTAGAGTAGTAGTCAGAGACAACTTACATAACTGCTCTATTGCTGTGCTTAGAGCAGTAATTAGGGACAACTTCCATAAATCCTCTATTGCTGTGCTTAGAGCAGTAGTCAGAGACAACTTCCATAAATGTTCAATTGCTGTGCTTAGAGCAGTTATCAGGGACAACTTCCATAAATCCTCTATTGCTGTGCTTAGAGCAGTGGTCAGAGACAACTTCCATAAATCCTCTATTGCTGTGCTTAGAGCAGTAGTCAGGGACAACTTCCATAAATGCTCTATTGTTGTGCTTAGAGCAGTAGTCAGGGACAACTTCCATAAATGCTCTATTGCTGTGCTTAGAGCCGTAGTCAGAGACAACATCCATAAATCCTCTATTGCTGTGCTTAGAGCAGTAGTCAGGGACAACTTCCATAAATGCTGTATTGCTGTGCTTAGAGCAGTAGTCAGGGACAACTTCCATAAATGCTCTATTGCTGTGCTTAGAGCGGTAGTCAGAGACAACTTCCATAAATGCTCTATTGCTGTGCTTAGAGCAGTAGTCAGAGACAACTTCCATAAATCCTCTATTGCTGTGCTTAGAGCGGTAGTCAGAGACAACTTCCATAAATGCTCTATTGCTGTGCTTAGAGCAGTAGTCAGAGACAACTTCCATAAATCCTCTATTGCTGTGCTTAGAGCAGTAGTCAGGGACAACTTCCATAAATGCTCTATTGCTGTGCTTAGAGCAGTAGTCAGAGACAACTTCCATAAATCCTCTATTGCTGTGCTTAGAGCAGTAGTCAGAGACAACTTCCATAAATCCTCTATTGCTGTGCTTAGAGCAGTAGTCAGGGACAACTTCCATAAATGCTCTATTGTTGTGCTTAGAGCAGTAGTCAGGGACAACTTCCATAAATGCTCTATTGCTGTGCTTAGAGCAGTAGTCAGAGACAACTTCCATAAATCCTCTATTGCTGTGCTTAGAGCAGTAGTCAGAGACAACTTCCATAAATGCTCTATTGCTGTGCTTAGAGCAGAAGTCAGGGACAACTTCCATAAATGCTCTAGAGCAGTAGTCAAAGACAACTTATATAAATGTTCTACTACTGTACTGTTTTTGTGAAATGGTGTCATAAAGAAACATTCTGGTAAACAGAAACATTGATGAACTTTAAGTTAAAAAATGATATTTTTAACTGAAACATCTATTGTTTGTCTTTTTTGCTTTATATTAGTATTTTTTTATTTTATAATAGAAGTAGATGTAATATTTTATATCTTTGACACATTTTCATTCATTTCATCATTTTACTACAAATTTCCCTCTTCACTATCTTTTTGCTGCACGGAACTATTCCAAGTTCTGTGACCCCATGTTGCATGGAACTATGAAAAATTAAAAAATTCTTATATTTAATTGTTTTCTGTTTTATTGGGTATCAGATAACATGTTGATACTAATTTAGAATATTTTCTTTTGTCATATATATAAATAGTGGGTGTTACATTTTCTGTAACACTATGTAAGCCGATGTTAATGGCTGTTACATTGTTTGTATGACTATGTAACATGTAATTTGAGTAATTTCTACTGAAACACAAAATGTATTGTAGTATGTTTACTAGGTTGTTGTGGAGTGAATTAAAATGCAAATGACTAGGTCAAACTCAGGCTATATTATTATGAGATACACTTAATAAATACCTATGATTATTGTTAGAGGAAAATAAATAAAACATTCATTTACTGCAATACACTGAAAGTCTCTTGCCAATTTACTGCTTTGAGTGATACTTTTGGAAACAGTCCTTGTTTTTGCTCAAGCACAGAGGAACACAGCAAATGGAACACATCCAGAATGTCGACACTAGTTTCTTCTTAGTGCTACACAAGGCGCATCGCCGTCTTGTAGCTCTTTTTGGCTGATGGGAAGAGGCCGACCGTCATATTTCTGTAGGAACATTTGGTTTGCTGCAAGCTACCTGCAGTTTTGTACTAGGACCAGGGCTACAGTTTGCGTGTGTAACATACTGGTTCCCGACAAGTCCAAACACAATTTGTCGTCGAAATGTTTTGAGGTCCATTCTTTCAATGGGAAGGCAGTTGTGAATAGCAAACGCATTTATAACAGCAGCATCGATAAAGAAAAAGAAAATCCTGTGCCACCACTTGTGACTCTTTCGGCTTATTTCATAAGCGGCTTTTCTTTGGTCAAACTTATCCACGCAGTTCATATGCAAATAATAGTCCAATATGGCAACTGGGCAGATAACGTTGATCCGCTCCCCATTAGTTTGTTTCCTCTTGACTGTAGTGGGTCATGGAAATTAGATACCATATGGACCGCTTTATTATCAATCCACTTCACCGCAGATATCCCTTTGTCACTAACGTACCAGTCGTAGTCTCCACAGGTCATGTCTGCTGTAGCCTTGAACTTTGGCAGATGTTTTCTATCGACATATATTGTTCCACACGCATTTATTCCTAAATCTTTTAGAGCTTCCATCAAAAAAACACTGACAAAGTAGTTGTCAATGTACAAACTGTGGTTTTTGTGTTGTAAGCATTCTGTTATTCTTCTCACTACTGATGGGCCTAGATCATATTGCCTTCCTTCAGCAACTTTCCCAGTGTAAATTTCATATTTGATGATGTATCCAGACTTGTCAGTCAACATCCACAGCTTGTATCCACGATTTATCGGTTTCTTAGGGAGATACTGTTTTAGTGTACTTCTTCCTTTAAACGTTATCATGGATTCGTCCACAGCCAATACTTGTCCGGGCTTGAAATTGTTTTCAAAATTTTCCCCAATTCTGTCTAAGAAAGGTCGAAGTTTATACAGTTTATCATAATTTTCAATCTCATCAATGTCATTGGCAGCTTTTGACAAAGCATCAGGCAAAACGAAATCATTAGAATCAGGATTTGGTTCAGGCATTTGAAAATAATCATGATCGAAAAGAGACATGAACAAGTTATCAACTTGTTCATCTTGCATAGGTAGATCCTTGAATGATGTACATTCTCCAACTTCTGTGTCATCATCATCTTGTTCTAGGTCATCTTCTGATTCTCCCCCTGAAGGTATAGGTTGAAAAAGAAGATACTCTTCTATTATTTTCTCATCAAGAATTCTCTTCGACATTTTGACACCTAGAATGAAATCTTCAATCAGGATAAGACAAATTTATTTATGTAGTCTAACCTAACCTAACCTTACCGTGTCTCTAAAGAAAATTATTATTTTTAGCTCGAAAATTTTATGTAGGAGTTGTGAATTGAAAAAACGTGAATTATACTTATGCTGAATAAATAACTTGCGGCCAAGAGAAAAAATTCAAAATTTGTAAATGGTATTCCATGTTGCATGGTGTTACATTTTTTGAACAAGGGCAGACCCCGCTTTCATAGTGTTACATAATTTGTATTCAATATAACCTATCACCTAGTAATGTCTAACTGAAATAAATCATGTGAATACAACATTATATTGTACAACGAAACCATAAGTTCATTTTCCATTAAGAATAAGTAGAATCAATAATAAACTTACCTCAATAATCAAGAAAGTATCAATGACAACAGTAACCACCAACAGAATCACAGTTGAACATCTCTGAGCACAATAAATAAATATGTTTCCTTCAAATACCCACATACCCCATTTAGTGGTGATCTATTGAACTACAGGGAAATAATTCCAAAGTAGTAGCGCTGTGTGTCTGGTTAGAAAAAAATAAAACATGTGGTGTTACACAAAATGTAACACTGTGAAACAATGGACAAAAATTTGGTGTTACATTTTCTGTAACACTATGCTGCAAAGAGCTATTGGTGCCCACAGTTCACATTATTTTCTGTAATAAAGGCTCTAGTCTACTAAGAGAACAAGAAAACAATCTTACTTCTTTAAAACCGAGGAAAAAACTGTTATTTGAATGTCGAATTTTTATCATAAGAGTCTGGAAATTTATAAATATTAGATAGACTTCTCTATTAATGGAATTTTTTTTCAATAAGTAATTTTACATTCATTAAATATATAACACACTCATTATAGTGGTAGGCTATTGGCCACCACCTGTACCAACTTCATGACTGTGGGAGCCTATCAGCTACTTTTGTCAAATGTCTTTGAATTCACTTAGTACACAATACACAAAATTTGTCCATTTTCTCATCAAAAGTGTATAGCTTTGTTTCTTTGAAAATAGTTTTTATTTTTAATTCCTTTTTATAAAGATAAATGTAAATATAGCTTATAATAGTAAAAATAAACTTGAACATTTATTAAGTAACCCTAAAGATAAAATTCCAACATGTAGTACATGTGATGAGACGTAGGTATATAGGTCAAACCAGAAGAAACATTGTTACTAGATTTAAAGAACATCTTGTGCATATTAAATATGATAGGCCTGAAAAAGTGTAGTGCAGAACATGTCCTTCATAACCAGCATGTATTAGATCAGAATGTTATATTAGCTAAAAGTAATAACTCCTAAAAATTACTCAATAGTCATGAAAGTATTTTTGTAGTTACGTCAAATAATAAATTAATGAATATAGATAAATGGCCTATCTCTAACTCACCTCTATATTCTTTGTTTTAATAGATATATTTTGAATACTATGTATTATTTTACTTAGTTTTTATTTTATTTATTGTTATCAGCTGTAGTTTATATTACATATTTATTACTATAGTTTAGTCTTTTCTGACGTGACTTATATGGCTCAAGATGGCTGACTGTTGTTTGTTGGTCGAAGGCGGAGAGGGAGCGGAACTTACCTCACTCCTATATATAGGGACTACAGACAATGGTTGCCATTAGTCTAGTTTGTAAATTATTGTATTCTAGATCGTAATTTTGTAATAAGACCCTCTGATGATGATGACAGGGTCATCAAAAAGTATATAGGGGTTTAATCTTAGGTAACTTATAATATTAGTTATTTTTATTGTTTTTGTGGTATTTGGGGTTTTCCCATTATTTTTCTTGTAATATACTTTTTCTTGTATTTTACAGTACCTACTTTGTTTACTTATTTTATACTCTGTCATTATATATATATATATATGAAGTTAATATATTACTATTGTAAATACTTTTACAATAGTAATATATTAACTTCATAAAGTCAGTGCAACGGAAAAATAATAGACAACGTAAAATATCAAAATATATATATATATATATATAAATATAGAAATTTTTGGACTAGATAGGAGACTGACAGACTTACCTAATGGCAATAGTCCAAAACTGCAATCTCTTGGAAATAAATAATTAGACTTATTGGAAATAAAATATAATTATTTCCAAGAGATTGCAGTTTTGGACTATTGCCATTAGGTAAGTCTGTCAGTCTCCCATCTAGTCCAAAAATTCCTAAATAAGCTTTAAGCTCTACTAGAACTAACCTAAATATATATATATTTATTCAACTCAGACCCTAACTTTGAAGATATTGAAGCTTGGATATTAATTTTATATTATTGTTGTTGTATAGTTTTGGTAGCAAAACTAAAGAAAGAAAATATATGAATTATTGGAAAATCAATAAGGTAGGTCAAAATTGTACGCGGTTACACTAAAAGTCCGGAGGAATCACCTTGCTTATTTATATAGCAGTATAAGGTCTGCTTTAATGATAAAACCGACACTGAATTTAAGTTTAACACCAAAGATAATTAAAAGAGGTAAC